>KE373215.1:139472-154322 GCA_000418225.1 Zizania latifolia
CTCGTCGCCCTCCACCGCTCCCAGCGCCCGCCACTGTCCAGTCACCGCCCGCCATGAAGCCCCCGTCGGTCTCTTGCCCTCTCTGCCGTGAAACCTGAAGCCACCAGCCGCCGCGTGCCTACCAGCCCGACGCTGGCTCTGTGCCCGCGCGCCCTCCAACCCGGCGCCTCCTGCCTGCCTGCCTTGGTCGATCTACAGGCTGCTTCTTCCCCTCTATGAATCGCCATCGTCGCCGTCCGATTTTCCTCAACGTCTTTATGTATTGTGCTAATTTTTGCTGCTGCTGAGGTGTGCAGCATAGTCAGAAAGACTGATTTTGTGAACTTGTTTTCCTACGGTGTGTATAGATTTTGTGAACTTATTTTGTAGCATGAATGTACAGAAAAAAATCCGTAATATTGAGTATGATTTGTAGCAAGCATGTATATATATAGGGATGAACTTGTTTTGGAATTTTTAATAATAATAAAAAAGAGGATTTAAAAATATAGGGAATGAGTTTTAGGAAAGCTGTCGAAGACTAAAGCTGTATAGGGATGAAATCTTTTAGGATTATTTCCTATATGAGAGGTATAGGGAATGAATTTTAGAGAAACTGCTGGAGTTGCTCTAAGGAGAGTACAGAAGGGGGGAATACAAAGAGAGAGCTATATATGATTAAGCCATTGTAGCAGGAAGGATCTAAGAACAGGAGAAACAATGGGCCTGACTTGAGAGCTGAACCAGGAAAGTTGATTTCCAGTCCGAGCCCGAGATGGACGTATGCTGATTGTCGAAGATACAACGATTACGGTGCAGCCAAATAGCCCAACATATAAGCTGGAAGACCTCCATAGCAAATGGTTTGCCAAAGTCGGATTTAGCTTTAGCAATCATATTGGGCAACTGAAGACTAAGGTCCCACCTTAGACCAAGGGAAGACCAACAGGAGCGGCTGAAGTTACATGCAAAGAATAGATGAATTGAGGATTCTTCAATGTTGTCACGGCATAAAATGCAATTAAAGTTGGTTAAGTTGGTGAGGATACGCTTTCTTCTGAGAATGTTTCTGGTGTTGAGTCTATCCATACAAAGCAGCCAAAAGAATACTCTAATTTTGTTAGAGCACTTTGAGCGCCAGAGCCATTTGTAGAGGCGGTGAGTGGGGAGGTATTTGAATTGATACTGGTAAAACCTCTGAGAAGAGTAATCAATAGAACCCCAAATGAATTCCCAGATATCAGGGCTATTATTATCAACGTTGAATTGGTCCAGGATGGTTCTGAGATGGGTATATTCTTGGAAAGCTTCGTCAGACAGAGGGAGATGGAACAATCTGTTCATATTGTGTAGACTAAAAAAATGTTGCACCGTGATTGAGTTGAGCTTGGAAAAAGAGAAGAGCCTAGGAAAGACAAGCTCGAATGGGGTAAGCTACCAGATGTCGGACTAGAACGAAACCGATGAGCCATTACCAATAGAAGGCTTGGCGATGGCTCGAAAAAGATCCGAAAGCCAAAGAATGTCTTTCCACCAGTGAGAGCCTTTTTTAGAGACAAGATGAGGTGCAATGCCTTTGCCATTATAAAGAGACCACACAAGGCTAACCCAAGGGGACTCATGCTTTGTGTAAAACTTGTGAAAATGCTTAAGAAGATCATTATTTTGGCCTCGTATGTTGATGACGCCGAGACCCCCTTTGAGCTTAGGCTTGCAGACTTTATCCCATGAAATCAGCGGGGCCTTTTTGGAGTCGACAGAGAACCCCCTCCAAAGATAGTTGCGACGGACACGATCGATATAGTTGATGACTCTGACTAGAAGCTTGAAGGTGCACATGGCATAAGTGGGCAGCGAAGAGAGAACCGAGTTAACAATCTAGAGCCTACTAGCCATAGATAACTAAGTAGAGGTGGAGGAGAGTCGACGTTCAATTCTTTCCATCAATGAGCCAAAGTCTCTGAACTTTGGCCTGGTGATCCCCAGCGGAAGGCCAAGATATGGGAATGGAAGAGATCCCAGCTTACATTCGAAGGTATCGGCAAGAACCTGAGCAACAGCAGCATCAATGTTGATCGGGATGAGGCTTGATTTGGAGTAGTTGACTTTGAAACTGGTAGAGCTTAAAAAGGTGTCAATAATGCCTTTTAAGTTGAACAGGTTCCGTTGAGAAGCTTGAAGAAAGATGATGGTGTCATCCACATATTGTATGATAGGGAAGTCAATTGTCGGGCAGTGGCAAGCAGGGGCAGTGATAACACCCAAAGCCGCAGCACTGTTGATGATATATTGGAGAAGGTCAGCGGCAATAACAAACAAGAGTGGGGATAAGGGGTCACCCTGCCGAACCCCCCTTTTGTAGTGAAAGAACTGTTGGGTTATAGAGAGGCTACGCTATCGTTAATTTCAAAAAAAATACCCCATTCGTCTAGGAACCATGCGTGCAATGGGATCATAGATCATTGCCTCCAGCCACGAAACGCGCTAGGGCAGCGGAAGTAGAGTTAATGAAGCGCGTTCTCGATCGGCTCCGCTCAGTTCCGTCCGTTCGTCGACGGTGAAGACGACGTAGTCCGACGATCTCCACGGGAAGATCAGCATCGCAGTAGCAGCGGCGCCTCTACGATATCCACACGTACAGGGACAGGATCACCTCAAGCTGATATGCTAGTACCGCGCGAGAGATTAGAGGAGAGACGGCAACAACCAGTGTAGCCAGGAGAGGTGGCAGCTAGGGTTAGGTTGAAGCAACAAGTAACAGCAGCATTTTCGTCCCAGCCCATCCTCTCCTTATATAGTGCCCTCTCATAGGCCTTTAATCAGTATTAAAGCCCAACAGATCTAATCTGTTCGTCTGGCCCGGAAGTTCTGGTCCAGGCCAGAAACTTTCAAAAATAACCTTCTATACAAATTTATTTCTATCCAGAACTTCCGGTCCAACCGGAACTTCCGGACCCGGAACTTTTGGTCCAACCGGAACTTCCAAAAATAACATTCTATATCGAATTTATTTCGACCCGGAAGTTCCGGTTCCACCCAGAACTTCTGGTTCGTCCAGAATTCACCTTTCAGGCAGGCCTAGAACTTTTGGTCCAATCAAAACTTTCGGTTCCTCCAGAAACCAAAACTAGGGCTGGCCCGGAACTTCCGGTCGAACCAGAACTTCCGGTTCCCCTAGAATTCTCTTGAGCATATTTCCATCAAGAACTTACCCGAGATGCCGTTGATCAGAATGGAGGAGAATCCCGAGCTGAGAATGGTGTGGATCCAAGAATCCCATTTGTTTGGGAATCCCAAAGCATTCATCATGCGAAGGATGACCGCATGCTCAATCGTGTCGAACGCCTTTTCAAAGTCGAACTTGAGGATGATTGTACCTTGTTTAGATTGATGACAGCGATGAGTGAATTCTAAAGTCCAAGCTAAACAATCTTGTATGATGCGTCCTTTAATGAAGCCATACTGATTTTTGTGAATGATGTTACTAATGATAGATTACAGGCGGTTTGCAAGAACTTTTGTAATGATCTTGATGCTATTGTTTAAGAGCGAGATAGGCCGATAGTCATTAACAGTAGTGGGGTTGTTGCCCTTGGGAAGCAGGGTAATATAAGAACCATTCAGAGCTTTGCTACACGGAGAATTGGCCGAAAAGATGTCCCCAAGATCATGAAAATCCGATCTGATGATAGGCCAACAGGTTTTATATAAATGACCATTGAAACCATCCGGACCTAGGGCCTTGTCTGCCGGCATGCAGCTGATCACCGAGTCAATTTCATCATGGCTAAAGTCATTAGCGATATGATCTAAACCAGGGTGATGAGGAATGAGAGTATCCAGGACTAAGTGCATGTGGGGGTTGTTGGAGAAACCCATTTTGCTTAAAAACATCTTGGAAGGCATCAACCTTATCTTCGATGGAAAAAACCTTTTGGCCATTCGGGAGCTCAATGGAATGAACAGCATTGCTCTGGTGATGAGCGGAGGTAGCCGCATGAAAGAACTTGGTGTTCTCATCCCCGAGCTTGACCCAACGAACAGTGTATCTTTGCTTCTAGTATAAATTTTTGAGCTAGAGGAGAGAAGCAATATGCTTTTTGATGATACTTCTGAAATTGAACTCTGGAATAGAGAGAGATCTGAGCTCTTCAATGTGATCAAGAAAGGCAACAATAGTGGATGAATTTTTGATCCACATGTCAAAAGCACCAGTGCGTTTGCTCTAGGACAGGAGAGCCTTCTTAAGATAATGAAGCTTGAGGGAAAGCCGTTGAACCGGATTGGTTGCAGAGTGAGAATTCCAGCAAGAACGAACCAGATCATGAAAACCCGGGAGTTTGGTCCAAAAGTTTTTGAACCTGAATATGTGAACTTTAGGAATGTTGGTGCCAATGCGAATTGAACATGGCACATGATCTGAGGCCGAGTCGGGAAGGGCTGTGAAGCTTGTATTAGGATAAGTGGATATCCAGTTGGCTGAAGTGAAGCACCGATCTAGCTAAACCAGCAGCGACGGTGATTGCATGTTGCTCCAAGTAAAGGTGCGGCCGATCAGAGGGATTTCAATGAGGCCAAGGGTGCTGATAATGTTGTTGAAGGTAGCCATGTCGTTGACGTTTGCTCCTGATCTATTTTTGTTGGAGGGGAAGCGGTAATGGTTGAAGTCTCCGAGTAAGATCTAGTTATCATAGCGAGGAATGACCATGCTGAGGAGCCAGCCCATAAAATGAGATCGCTCGGGCTCTTGGCAGGGGCCATACACGGTGGATAGGGTCCAAGAGTGGCCGTTGACCTGAGAAATAAAGCAAATAGAAATTTAGAAGGCGGAGGAAGAGAGAACTTCACCAGTGAATTTCAAACCAATCCAACCGACAAAAATACCGCCTAAAGCACCGATAGAAGGGGAGTAGGCGAATTGATCAAACCACTTGGGAGCAAAGCAACGCATTGAAGAGTGATCAAAGCTGTTCTTTTTTGTCTCTTGAAGGCAAAAAACGGAATAAGCAGATTGTGATAGCATGTGCTTGACTGCTAGACACCTATCAGGGGCGTTAAGCCCACGAACATTTCAGTTTAGAATAAGCCAATCAGATATGTTTCCCATTGATCGAACCCGAAAGCAGAAGCAGGATAGCATAATAAACTCGGCAGCACAGTAGGCCCGAGGTACTTAATATGATAAAAGTATGCTTAACACAAATAGTGACCAATAGAAAAGTAATGTCTAGCAGATAACAAAAGCAACCAGAAGCCGACAATATAACATGATCCCAAAAGGCAACAGGAGGCAACTGACTGACGACCGAATCTTGGGAGGCAAGCTTATGCATCATCTGGGGGAACAGCAACCACCAAAGCATTCTCCCCGGGGACTGGCAGAGCAGAGCGATCACCAGAATCATCGCTATTGACCAGAGAATCGGCAGTTACGAGTGATTCGTTAATTCCACATAGCCGAGTAGCAGTGAATTTAATTTGCTGTAATGAGAGGGCTGGACAAACCAATTCAGACCTGGACAGATCGATGAAGTCTTGCAAGCTTGGGCGAGAAGGTAGGGTTGCCCCCCCTCCCCGTGCCTGAAGGGTTTGTAGCCTTGAAACCCTGTAGCTTGTTTCGGATGCGAGGGCTTCTACAAAGGCCTTTGACAGAGTGCGACGTAGAAGATTTCATTAGTGGAGTAGGCAGACTTAGTGTTGGTGGAAGTTGAGTGGAGGGCGAACGACGATGCTTACGGTGGTAAACAATAATGGCCAAGTAGTGTCCGCCAAAGCTAGGGTGGCCTCTTAGACTTGACTCTAAGGTTGCTGGTCGTTCTGTTGAGGAATTGGAGGCAAGTCTTCATGAAGCGGTGAGTCCAGGAGAGGGTCTTCATGAAGAGGTGAGCCTAGAAGAGAGGCTGTTATCACGGGGGCAGAAGAGGTTCTTAGACCTAAACAATCAAGTTCGCCTCCCCGACACTAGAAGCCCTAGACACACCTGAGCGGGCATCACTAGCTTGCGGATTAACACTAGCGACAAAGGCCACATCATGTTCCACACCAGGTTCCATATCCGGTTCCATGATGTGCTGCTCCAAATCGTGCTGTGCAAGGTGGACATGAACCTGGTGCTAATGGTGCGCATGATGGCCATGCAACTGTTGATCCGCCCAGTGCTTAATCTAGGCCGGCTCACCTAGGAGGACTGGCCCCTCAAACAGTTGTGGATTGCCATTGTCGGGCGGGAGTGGGTCTTCGTCACCTGGGAGCTGGTCTACCATGTTCGATTGGAGGAGATACACTAGGAAAGTCCAAGATCGGCCCACCCCATCCAAACTACGACCATACTTAAGGGTGATGCTACGGGGGATGTCCAGAGCATCATCATACAACACCTTTAACAGGATCCGAGAGAAGTTTGGATCATTCTGATGCCAGTAAACCAACTTACCGAAGGAGTCACAGACCTATTGGAGGTAATGCAGATTCTTGAAGTCTAGGGGGTAGCCAAGGAACATAACCCAGCCCGAACACGCAAATGTTGATTGTCTACAGTTTATGCCTTCATCGTGGCGCACGAAGCGTACCACATGACCGCCGATGAAGAAAGGGCTTGAGTTGACCAGAAAGCTCCTTTCATAGGTATTGTCCACCTTAAAAATGCCGACGCCGAGTGGGTATAAGCTGTAGCGAACGACGCGGAGGTGGAGTTGCTGGGCGATGTGGTGGTTGATGGCATGGAGGAGGGCTAGACGCTCGACGTCATCAAGAGCCGCATCGCATTTGGTGGTGGTGAAGTCCTTGTGTTGACGGACATAATCACCCGAAGCCAAAATAAAGTTCCTTTGGCGGCGTTGAGGGCCACTGCCGTCTTCGATGACACCTCCATGAGGGAGGAAGGGTAGTGGGTTCACCGGAAAGTTCGCCATCGGAGAGCACAGGGTGGTGGAGGATGTGATCGGAGATGGGGGAGGAGGAGGGGAGTTGCTGTTACGAAGAAGTAGTATCGAAGGAGAAGAAACTGGCGCATGATACGAGGTAGGAGAGGGCGCCGATACAACTTTCGAGATAGCCGGCTGGAGGGTGCTCGGAGAGGCGCTCGGTGGGACTAGAATCTTTGGGATCCACTGAAAAGCACATAATCGCTTATGGCTATGCTGAGGGCAGTTTAGGGGCTGGAACGGAGAAAACACAAGACTCCGGGGGTAGGATGAAAAGGAGGTGTCTATCACGGGCAATAAATGCTAGCCGGCACGCTGGATGTTCCCGCGCAGCGGAGGTTACCTTTAGGCCTTGTAGAGTCTAACTTGTTGCAGGGTTTGAGTCGTAGATCTCCCTTAATTCTGGCAAAGATCTGATTGAGGGACACAGTCGGCTGATGGCTGGTGATATGGCTCGGCACTGTTCCATTGCCCTGTTGGTGAAAAACTGAATTGTCAGATTTTGAAGATGAACCACGAAAGGCCCCCAAGATAGAAGGCCGCCTGCTGTTGGCGATGAAGAGATTTTGAACGGCAGAGAGTCTGCTTGGATTATGACCGTTTGAGCATGGAGAAGTCTGTTGAAGAGCACCTTGTTGAAGAGGTATAGAATCCCTAATTGGTGAAGAAATTGGACAATTAATAAAACCCACTTTGACAACCAAGGGGGTAATTTGAGAACCAACAAGCTTGCGACAAGAAATCCTGGATGGAATAAGAGAATGCTCATTGGTGGAGCAAAACCCAAAAGCAGTCTGAACACGCTCATTGTTGGAGCTAATGCTAGAGCCAGAACCAGAGGAAGCACTAGGGGGAAAGTGATCTTGTTATTGAAGGAAACTTTCTTGCGAGGACGTGAAGCAGGGTATCGCTTCGAACGCCTCAAGATGGTGGTCCAACTGTTGTGATCCTCTTGTTCCCATTTTGCACGTTCGAGGATCCAATTGGCACCGTCGTCCCGCCAAAGATGAAAATAGATATCAAATTGGTTCGAGATAATCCTCTTGAGATGATAGATCATGAAACCACAGATTTAGAGGCTACTAAAAATTTGAAATAAGAGACATGAAATCTAGCGGGAGAACCCCTTAAGCACGCATGAAGAGCGAGACTAACAGTTCCCTCAGTGAGTCGAAAAGTGAATCGACGGAAGACTACAAGCAGAAAGAAAGACCCAGCTGGGGAAGAAGACAGATGGTGAACCGACGAGCCCAACTTTGAACAAACCAGAGCTTGAAAATCCTAGCCCCTACCTAGCCCCTAGAGAAGTCCCATGACGAGACGAGGTCCTTGACGGCCAGGTCATAATCCAACTCAAGGAGAGCAAGCGGAGGACCAGCCATGATGAAAAGATAGGAGAGAACAGAAGAAGAGCCAAAAGAAACAAAAAGAGGGGCAGGGAAGAGGAGTCAAACCCAAGGGAAGGGAGCGCCATGGGAGCAAGCTAAGGGGAGGGACACAACGAGCACGGACGCCGAGGGAGCGAAGAGAGACGCGGAGAGCACAGAACTCAAGGGCGAGAGCCGTTGCGCAGCCATTTCCGTACCCATTTGTGTTGCCGGTATGTATTAGTTCCTGTCTCATTGAGCACGCAACAGGATCAGCAGCAGCCAAGCAAAGCCAAGCTGCTGTGTACTATATGCAAAGCCAAAATCATGTAAAGTGCACAGAGAGCGAAGCGTCAGAATCTGTGGTTCATGTTATGCGGCCAAAGATCCAGAATACTGAAGCCAGGGTTGCAGTTGAGCTATCTCAGAAATCTAGTCAGGTGACAGAATTATACTCTCAAACCCAGGATCAAAGGTTACATCTGCCTGCTCAGCAGGTCGAGCCACAAGCATGGGGAACACATCCCCCTGTGGTGTAACAGCAGCAATACAACATTCAGAAAATTCCACCGCAGCTTAGTTCAACAGCAAACATCGTCTCCTCAGTCTCAAGGTCCAAAACTGCACCTTTTACTTCACCCTTTCAAGCAGTCATGTCCGCAAGTGTACGCTAGCCAAAAAACTTTAACACAAACTAGTGGGCGCAGTTCAAATAAATATATGAAGATATCGGTTTGGCCGGCGCTACAAAGGACTGATTAATGAAACAAACAATAAATCATACACTGTGGCTTCGGAAAACTGCTGTAACTTCGACGCTTGCCATGCACACAATAATGCTCCTCTGTCTGTCAAAACCCTGTGGGATCTCCGAACCAGTTACCATGATTGCTATCAGTAACAGCCTAAAGTCACAACCTACCAAAGTGTGTATACTGTGGGAGGGTATTAGTAAACCTGTTCATACTCTCTCGGCCCCTTGCTCGTTTGCTGCTTCCAGCGCTATGGTGCGATCTATCACATTGTGCCAATCCTTTTCCCTGCTTGTTTGCTCTTTCATTTTTGAAACCATTTTCAACAGTGTTACCACCTGACGAATCAGCCTTCGCCTTCTTCCGTGATTTCTGTTTTGGTATGGAGGACTTCCGTTTTTGCATAGATGATGGACTAGCATCCTCAGGTGTGGATTGACTGTTTCTGGGAAGCGGTTCATCATCTATCACATGCCAATTATAGACCGCGTCATTCTCACTGTCAAACTGTCGGGGTAATGGCTCCCAGGGTTCTGCTAACATGTCAGCTATCATGCCCTCCTTGTTCCAGCCTTTCCGGTCGAGGAGCACTGAGTCTGGTCTGACGATCATACCCAGAATGCTCCTGTTAGGTCCCAAGCTTGTGATCAAGTTTGCATCAGTCAAAATAGAATATGCCTTCGAAAAAGCAGATTTGACCTGCAGTAGTTAACAAATATTACTAATCAGATGTTTAGCATGTACAGATTGTTACAAACATGCCGAAAGATCCCATGAAATTCACATGATAAAGTGACAATACACCTCAAACATCAACATTCAGTTATTATGTTGGAAGTTCACTTATTGTTTGCATCAGGATTAGAACATTGGCAAACAATTTGGAACCATCTAGGTTCTGGTTCTTACAAACCTCATCTTCACGGGTGCATTCCACCCCATTTAAAGATCCTTTTAGACCCAATATATGTACCACAATCTTTGACTTCCCACTAGTTATATCCCTAACTCAAATCTGTAAAAGAGGTTTGAAACTAAAAAAAGCCCAATTTCGGCGATGGAAAAAAGGGCAGTTTGTAACCACGTTTTAGTTTTCACCCCCTCCTGTGGTTTCAATAAATAAAAAATAAAGAATTTTGGCAAGCAAATGTGTACAGTTGCCAAGCCAAACTTGTAACAGACAGTTCATACCCATCTTCCAGTTTTTACCCTTTCCTATGGTTTTAGATAGGGGTGTTCTCGTTAATAATCGATTGTTTGAGTATTACTAGCAAATTGCTTGTGCTTTGCTACAAACAAAAGAAAATATGCTGTAAACTTGTAATAAAATAAAATATATATTTATATTTATATGATATATGTTATTCACTTGTTGGGAGTGCCCGTTTTGATTATATATGTGTCAATCCACTTATAGTGGTATCTTGTGTAATATTAAATAATATTACTGAGCAAACTGCAAAAAACCAAAAACTACAATAACAGAAGGTGGGTGGCAGATTCACTGCCACCACCACCACTTAGTTCTTTTAAAAAGACTCTAGATTATGAAACTGTAAATGAGTAACACTTATGAGTATCACAACCACAGCAAAGAGAAAACATGAGAGAGATAATACCTTGAAATAGTTAAAGGAACTCTTCCCGATATCATTATTTGGTACCTAGCCCATTAAAAAATCAGTAGGTAAACACCAAACCTGGAGATGTTCTAATTCAACCAAAATGAATAGGAAAGGGCAAAAGACCATACCATAGGATCCTGAATAGCTAGAAGGTATTTTCGATCAGGATTCGCAAAGCTTAAAAAGCAAATCAGAAATAGGATCAGTAAATGGGAGAATTAAGCCAAGGCTAATGGCATTATGGTGCAAATTAAATGCAACCAAAAGCTCAAAATTATTACAACTAAACAGTTTAACCCTAACTTGTACTTTTTTCAAGTATATAATGACATTTCGCCTAACTACCTTTACACGACTACAACCATCCAACAGAAAGGATTTTAATAGTTTAACACTGTGACCTAGTTAGAAGCAAATGAGAAATGTTTGTTCTCCAGCAGTACACAAAAAAGGAACTTGAAAGCCAGTATGGTTGAACAAAATACTGAAAAAATGACAGTTATAGAATATTGATTTCGTACAAGACCAACTACTAAACTCATTGCCTTACTTTTTATCAGTCTTCAAAAAAAAGGTCCTTGTAGAGTTGCAAGATATTCCAACATCCCAATTGTTCAGTTTTCGTCCATAGAAGTCAAAAAACGTTATCTGCCATGGAGGAAAAAAGCATAACTCCCTATAAAGAGCTGCAATTGCAATTACGTGGCATGTCCCCGATATCATAAAGAGAATGCATGTGCTTCCATGAAAGTAGCAAAGTAGCAAACACAGTGTAAAAAACATTTCTTAAGAATGATATAGTAGAAAGCTGTGAGTATGTAATATGTATTACGGTGCATATCATGATGCAATGAATATTTACGGTCGAAATTACATATGATGGAAATTAGAGCATTTGAATGTAAAACTGTCATGGGTTGAACCCATGACGGGATAAACACAGCCGAGAGAATAGCCGGGCGACAGCGGCTGCTAGGGATGAGAGGTAGATTAGGTTGAGGAGACGAACATTGGGATGAGAGATTAGACTAATTCTTCCTTGCTTATCAATTGAGTACAGGAGGTCCCTTTATATAGGGATTTATATAGGGAGAACCAACATGACATCTAAGGAAATAATCCCTATTATAGAACCAATCTAATCTTTATATGTAATTACTAACTAAAACCAATAGGACTCAATCTAACCTTACCTCTTTCAAGGACTCAATCTAACCTTACCTTTAAGGACTCAATCTAATTCAATCTAACCTTACCTTTTATAATACCAAATACCTAATTACTGATACAGTACCCGCGGGTACTATTCACGCTATAGTACCCGCGCGGTACTGTTCACGCAGGCTAGGCCTAGCAGCCCTAGCCCATTACCTATGACCAAAACATCTCATTCTTATGAAACGTTTAAGATAAGTATTGCTTACCAAAAGAATTCCCAAATTGCGGTCCTTTGTATGGTACCTCAGTAAATCTTTGCCTCCCCAGACCAACTAACATAAAAAAAGCAAGCACTAAAGTTCAATAATCCACAGTTTAGTAATAAATTGCAGAGTTCAATAGGTGAACAATGTTGTGACAAGGCAAGATAAGGAAACTGAGAAAATTGTTCAACTCTATTTCTATTTGTTAGGTACCTTAAATATTTCCTATGGAAAACCCTAAATATGTCAGAAAAGAAATGCATTATGTTTTAAATTTTCAACCATTTTTGAAAGAATCATAACTCCCATCTTTACACAATTCAATTCTCATTAGATTGATCATAGACCATACAGGCAAAAGGTCTTTTATCACATGAGTACAAAACACTGAAAGAGACTTAATTTTACCTGTAAATGTGTGATCAGCATAGTGAGAAGAGCATATGAACCAATGCCGCCTGTATAGACCTACCAAAAAAGTAGAATAGATTAGAAATCTGGGGCATGGCACAATTATAAACAACCTTTTTATTAGAGTGGAGATATTTGTACCTCATTGAGCTCCCTTTGATGTAAGAAAACTTTCAGAATCATACACAGATGTCTTAAAGCAGGGAATTTCTTCACAAAATCCTGCATTACAAAACGAAAAGGATAGTCAAAGTATGAATAATCATCTGTCACGAATTACCTTCATGAGTGTACATGTTGTCAGTAATGAAGTAATTAGTCAATTGTCTGAACAATGTACCTTGATGAAGTCTGCTGCTTGCGGCCCACCATCCACATCAAAGCTGGAAACGAAAAAAGATCATTAGAAAGCACTGCCGCAAAAACCAAAAAAGGAAGGAAAGATACTTGTAAGTGAGAAATCAGAAACACAATTTAACCTGATGTCAAAAGCAATTCCACTATTTCTTTCCACAAACTTCACAATTGGCACACGGGCCTTTGCTATTACCTGCCATGAAAGAAAAACAATGGTCAATGGTCCATAAAAAAAGTAACTGCAGAACAGAGTTGTAGTTCAAACAATGGCATTTAGTCCCTTCAAAAGTAGTTATTTATCCCACATGCCTATTAATTGGATAGAAATTGAATTTTCTTTTATTGGAAAAACTGCGATTTTTCTCTATTCGTGATTCTTGTTCTTAGTAGTTCTTTAACAAAAATAAAAGAAAAAAGGCTTGCAAACACCAAGTGTTGTTGCAAATAGATTTAAATAGGGAGAGAAATGGGACCTGTATCTTTTTAGCAACTCCTTTCTGAGACAATGCTTTCGCAAGAGCATATAGGCCAACTTGAGGAGTCTTGACCCTGGAGTCAAATATTACAACCTGCTCACAAAACCACATATAAATGTTTGTCAAGATAAGGTACATTTCCATGTGCTTTCAGGTGAAGGTAAGGAGTTCTCAACACATTTGAAACACACTATGCATCACTGTTTTCTTTCAATATAATAGCTCACTCCAGCAAAAAATATCATGTACATACTCCTATAGAAATTGAGTAAATATTGCTAGCACTAATTACATCTTCTTCACTTTTTCCTCTCCCTATTCTCCATATGCTGGAGCACAACTTGCTTCTGTGTTTTTTTTCCTTTACTGCTAGCCCTCCATTATATCTAGGTATTCAGATTCCAGCATTGTCTATCAAATAAATGTTATGCTCTAGGAATTAATACAACTCAACAGAACAGCAAGTTAAATGCTCAGAAACACTGGAGAACACAAAAGGAAAATGCTCACATCGATATCACTTGTTGGTAGAAACAGTCCTGTTCTGAAAGATCCAAAGACTTCCACCTGCCATGCAAAATCAATAATTACCAAATAATTTGCAGCTATTGTTGATTTAACACACACACACAAAGAGAGAAAGAGAAAGAGAGTTACTATGCCTTGCATTGAGGCCATATATGGTTGACAACACTGGAGACAGCTTGCACAGCAGTTGTCCGTGAAGATTGTTCTTCAGTAGAAGGCGAGATAAACTCACAGAAGTCAAGAATCTCTGTGAGAAATAGGCAATATGTCAGTGATGCATCAGTCAAAACGTCCAGCCTGAGACCATATATACCTGATCTCAAGATCTACAATTCAAGCTCATGAATGACCAAAATAAAAATAAATAGTTATTTAGTTTTGAACTTCTGTATTTACTTTCTCCGATTACCGATGCATGGGGGTCACAGCAAGGTTACTTTTAGTCAACACACACACACACATATATGATGCAAATGTAAAAGATCATGATATTTGTTAGTCTGCAGCTGCTATTACGTATAATTGAATCATGTCAGCACACTGCAAGTAGCTTGATATCAAAATACAATTCAAAAACCGTGTTTCCTGGCTAAGCTGAACTGCTAAGTACTACAAGACAAAATTGAAGTCAGTTCCAAACTATCCCCCTAATTAGTTGACATCCAGAAAAGTCAATCACCTTTCTTAATATGCCATCTCCAATCACTTGTCTAAAAAAATCGTGCAACAGTCATAGGCTGGGATGTGTCTACCCAAGCTAAAATTCGAACTATCTCTAAGCTGGTCAAAATACTAAATGAATCATTTTATCTTCCAACATTCAAATTAGTAAGTAATTAAGCCAAAAAAAATTCCTCACCCTTGTGAAGCTGCAACATGGGGCTCCTGAACAGCCTCCCTCCCCGGAACCACGCGCGCTCCGATCCCTGCGGCGGCTCCTCCGCGGGGGCGAGGGAGCTCGATGGCGTTGCCTCCGGGCGCGGCGACAACGCCAGCGGAGTGGCCGGCTCG
>KE373215.1:159399-182136 GCA_000418225.1 Zizania latifolia
AAGACACGCCACCACACAACACTCAGATACACCAGCGAAGAAGACCACAACGAAGAGGGTGTTGAGTCTTTTACACTTTGGAGCCCTAGCTCTTGTAATCCCTTCGCTGTAACTGTCTTCCCGACTAGTGAAACACCCCACCAAACTCACAGTGGACGTAGGCTTATTACCCTATCGGGGGGCCGAACTACTCTAAATCTTCTTGTCTCTTGGCCAGTCCTATTCTCACGGGCTCGGCAACCATCGAGATCTTGAGTGCATCGCTTTCCTACAATATAAATCACCTCCACGGACACCCCCCGAGGAGGGCTGCTCGACCACTCGTCGACACAAACTAGTAGTATAAATAAAATACTATTTATGAGTAACATATGAGTTCACCATTAACCATATTAGCTATAATTTACCGATAAAATAATTTAAGTTGTGTGGTTTGAGTCGTTAGATAGAAGGCATGAAACGTACTACAGTTGAAAGGACGACATATACGAGGTCAAAGTCAGTATCACAGATTCACAGTGCTGGAGACTGGGGAGAGAGAAGGTTCCATCGTGCATGATTCGAGAAGCAGATTATATGGCACTAGTCGACTTTGCGTGTCGCCCGCGTACAGTAGTTTGATAATACGAAAAGCCGGCTAGGAATTCAAGATGAAACGCGATTTGACGGAGAAGAGCGTGCGTACAAAAGTTGAATGAAGTTGAAGTTTGGCAAGTCAATTGAGGGAGACAATATTCTTGATATTGTTAATATTTTATTTGTTATAAGAGAGTAATATAGTTTGCGAGAGTAAATTTGTATGAGCAAATATTTAAAAAATATTTAACTGATTTATATTTTAGCATATATTTATTCTGTTTTGTATTTTATAATATTATGCAAGTTCAAACAGACGTTAATTATGTCACGAAAGGATAAACAAGTCGCATAAAATGATTAAGTACATTAAAATCTTCTGTTATTCAAACATACTAATATAAACCACCATTAATCCATACTATTAAATATTTCACAGTTTATTTTTCTTCTGAATTATTATAATACCGACTTATTATAATTACATATATAATATGTATCACAGTAACCACAATGTCTTAATCAGGGCAGCTAGTTAGGTTGTTGAATGGGACGTGTAATACAATCACAAGTTCCCAGTTTTTTCGGTGTAAACATGGTCACTGTTATATTGGATTGTCTTCTATGTCGGACTGTCGGACATGGACGTTTTGGACTTGCTTCCATTGTCTATAAAACAAATGGACATTTTGCACCGTTACCATTCCATGAGACCATGACCAATTTTTTCAAGGAATATTTTTTTACATGGTGTTCAGACAAAGACTGTTGTGCTCCTAGCTTTAGACAAGTTAAACAAGTTTAGATTTAGAGATTCACACATAATCAATAAAAAATACTAAACACTATTTTTACCTCCTAGCTTCGTTAGGCTCCACCTGCCTATTTTTTACCCTTTTGTCCCATTGGCTCTGCTCTGGTGTAACGTGGGATTGTGTATTGAAATCATATACTCTATTTGGTTAAGTGAATATGTTGATTATGATATACCTCTTTAGCTAAGCTACGTTGAGAAAAAATACTTTTATCCTAACAAGACTTTCATAACAGCATGCCGAAGCCTCCATTCGAAGGTGAAGCCAACGCTTCGGCTAGAGTTGCCACAGAGTCCCTTATGGACCGACGGTTTGAAACTGCCCAGCATGCCGAAGCCCCTTTTCGCCTGCAGGGTTGCGAAGCTTAAAACCGCTCGGAGGTGATGCCAAAATCACGGGCTCCCCGTCCTCTCCGACAAGACGTGCGCCTTGTCCTATTCACACGAAACGTTACTAAACTACCCCTATATAAATTCATTGTTCACGCTGTAATAGTCGGTTGAGCGTAGAGGATAATTTTATATTACCCTGTTGTTACCGTGCCTATAAATACCCTCCCCCTTGCAGGGTAGGGGATCAAATACTTGAAGTATTTATCAATACAACTCTTGTCCGAAGACTATTATCCACTTCGAAGATCTCGGGCATTGTTCGAACTCTCGTTAAACACTTTAAACCCTTCGAGGTTCTAAACACTTAAACCTGTTGCGTATTTCTATATTACGCCAACACTATGTAAATCATGTTTTTTTATATTAATGTTATCAATATTTATTACACTTTTATAGATAACTTATCTAAAATACGGGCATAAAAATAAAGCCACACTTGGGCTAGCAAAAGGGAACCATGCCCCCACTTTCTTGAGTAAAGGGCATTTTGCCGTAAAAATGTGGCTTTAAACCAAATGGTAACTTAAATTAGTCTGATTGTTTATTTTGTGATGCGGTAAGGTGAGTAATTGCTTCATTTTTTTTGTTATGGTTAATATTTCATTTGATGTTTATAAATATGCAATAAAAATGTACTATTTGAAGCCGCGTTGATAGTCAAAATAAAATGATGTCGTGGACCCCCACAGATTAAACCAACAATTATAGTCAGTGCGCATGACTAGCTTCCTCTAAACACCTACTTTGCCTTAATTAACCACTACATCTATATTGACCGCAAATGTGTTAATCACGTTGCATTCACTGTTAGCCGTCTTACTCAACCACGATCATAGACGCGCACTAATCCTCCTGCGACAGCCGAACAGCCAGCCATCACTAATCCATTTGCTGTCATTTTACATAATTTAACCACCACCTACTCGATTTTCAAGGAAAAGAGCGGTAACAATTAAATGGGGAATACACTCCCACGTATTATTATATAATTCATTTTGGATTTACACATAAATTTTAATAATCAATTAAAATAAATTTGTTACCACTCATTTATTCTATTTTGTAAATATGAGTTATTTATTTGTAAAATAGTATCTTTTATTTAATAAGATAAATATAGAAAAAAAGACAACAGTTCATTCAGAAGATCTTTTTTACATTCCATCTCAAAGAGAAAAAATCTTTTACTCCCCCCTATTTCCACTTCCACCGGTTGGACACTCCCACGGCAAATTTACGCCGTGCCGGCCGGCTCGGCAGCCCGGCGCCGTCCCCACGGCCCACGCCTACGCTAGGCAGCCGGCATGTGGCATGCTCGTTTCCTCCTTCACACGACCACCCGCCCGCCCGTTTCAGCTCCTCCACCTCCGGCTTCCGCTGGCCATCGCCATCCCCCTTCTCTCCCCTACACCAGCGGGACAATTCAATTTTGAAACCAGCCCCAAAACCCAGTTCACACACTTCCTCCACCCGTCCGTGTTGTGGGGGGCTGCTTCATCCGCTCCGCTCCGCCCCGCCTCGCCCTCGCCCAGATCTAGCCTTAAAGCCCAAATGCCGCTATGACGACGCCGCGTGGTTCGCAGCGCCGCGGTGGGGCGGCCGTGTCCGGCGAGCCGTACAACATCCTGCCCATCCACGACCTCCTGGCCGAGCACCCGTCTCTGCGCTTCCCGGAGGTGAGGGCGGCGGCGGCGGCGCTCCGGGCGGTAGGGGGACTCCGCCCGCCGCCCTACTCGGTGTGGCGTGCCGACCTGGACCTGATGGACTGGCTCGGCGCCTTCTTCGGGTTCCAGCGCGACAACGTGAGGAACCAGCGGGAGCACCTGGTGCTCCTGTTGGCGAACGCGCAGATGCGGCTCTCCTCCGCCGACTTCTCTGACACGCTCGAGCCCCGCATCGCGCGCTCCATCCGCAGGAAGCTCCTCCGCAACTACACCTCGTGGTGCGGCTTCCTCGGCCGCCGCCCCAACGTCTACGTTCCCGACGGAGACCCGCGCGCCGATCTGCTCTTCGCGGGACTCTACCTCCTCGTATGGGGCGAGGCCGCCAACCTCCGCTTCGTCCCGGAGTGCCTCTGCTACATCTACCACCACATGGCGATGGAGCTGCACCGCATCCTCGAGGGCTTCACCGACACCTACACAGGCCGCCCCGCCAACCCCGCCGTGCACGGCGAGAACGCCTTCCTCACCCGCGTCGTCACGCCCATCTACAGCGTCATCCGCGCCGAGGTCGAGTCCAGCCGAAACGGCACCGCGCCCCACGGCGCCTGGCGGAACTACGACGACATCAACGAGTACTTCTGGCGTCGCGACGTGTTCGACCGCCTCGGCTGGCCCATGGAGCAGTCGCGTCAGTTCTTCCGAACACCTCCTGACCGCAGCCGCGTGCGAAAGACGGGCTTCGTTGAGGTCCGCTCGTTCTGGAACATTTATCGGAGCTTCGACAGGCTGTGGGTGATGCTGGTGCTCTACCTGCAGGCCGCAGCCATCGTGGCGTGGGAGGGTCAGGGGTGGCCGTGGAAGAGTCTGCGTGATCGGAAAACGCAGGTGCGGGTGCTCACCATTTTTATCACCTGGGCTGCACTCCGCTTCCTTCAGGCACTGCTGGACATTGGTACACAGCTCCGGCGCGCTTTCAGGGATGGTCGCATGCTTGCTGTGCGCATGGTGCTCAAGGCCATTGTGGCAGCTGTCTGGGTCGTCGCATTTGCTATCTTGTACAAGGAAACCTGGAACCATAGAAGCGAAAATTCACAGATCAAGAGGTACCTGTATGCAGCGGCAGTGTTTATGATCCCAGAGGTCCTTGCCATTGTACTGTTCATTGTGCCCTGGGTGCGGAATGCATTGGAGAAGACAAACTGGAAGATATTTTACGCGCTAACCTGGTGGTTCCAGAGCCGAAGCTTTGTTGGCCGCGGTTTGCGTGAGGGCACCGTTGATAATGTCAAGTACTCTGTCTTCTGGGTGCTTTTGCTTGCTGTGAAGTTTGCGTTCAGCTATTTCCTCCAGATCAGGCCTCTTGTGAAACCTACACAGGAGATATATAAGCTGAAAAAAATTGATTATGCTTGGCATGAGTTCTTTGGCAATAGCAATCGATTTGCGGTGTTTATATTGTGGTTTCCTGTGGTGTTAATCTACCTTATGGATATCCAGATTTGGTACGCCATCTTCTCTTCTCTGACTGGTGCATTTGTGGGGCTATTTGCACACTTAGGGGAGATCAGGGACATGAAACAGCTGCGCCTCCGGTTCCAGTTCTTTGCAAGTGCAATGTCATTCAACATTATGCCAGAGGAGCAGCAGGTGAATGAACGCAGTTTCTTGCCCAGCCGGCTTCGGAATTTCTGGCAGCGGCTACAGCTACGTTATGGATTCAGTCGATCTTTCCGAAAGATTGAGTCAAGTCAGGTGGAGGCACGACGGTTTGCTCTTGTTTGGAACGAGATAATAACCATGTTCCGGGAGGAGGACATTGTTGGTGATCGTGAAGTTGAGCTTCTTGAGCTGCCGCCTGAGCTGTGGAATGTGCGTGTAATCCGCTGGCCATGTTTCTTGCTCTGTAATGAGCTGTCTCTTGCACTTGGTCAGGCAAAAGAGGTTCAAGGACCTGATCGCAGACTCTGGAGGAAGATCTGCAAGAATGATTATCGTCGATCTGCAGTGATTGAGGTATATGATAGTGCAAAGTACCTACTACTTAGAATCATCAAGCCTGACACCGAGGAGCATGGCATTGTGACACAACTGTTTCATGAGTTTGATGAATCAATGGAGTTGGAGAAGTTCACAGTGGAGTATAAGATGGCTGTGCTGCAAAACGTCCACGCAAAGCTTGTAACTCTGTTGAGCTTACTTCTGAAGCCTGACAAGGACATTACCAGGATTGTCAATGCTCTGCAGACTCTCTATGATGTTGTGGTTCGTGACTTCCAGGCTGAGAAAAGGAGCATGGAACAGCTGAGGAATGAAGGTTTGGCACAGTCAAGGCCTACCAGCCTTCTCTTTGTGGATGCTGTTGTGCTGCCTGATGAAGAGAATCCCACCTTCTATAAGCAAGTACGGCGCATGCACACAATCCTGACCTCAAGGGACTCTATGATCAATGTCCCAATGAATCTTGAAGCTCGGCGAAGGATTGCTTTCTTCAGTAATTCGTTGTTCATGAACATACCACGGGCCACCCAGGTAGAGAAGATGATGGCCTTCAGCGTCTTGACGCCATACTACAATGAGGAGGTGTTGTACAGCAAGGACCAGCTTTATAAGGAGAATGAAGATGGCATCTCCATCTTGTACTATCTGCAACAGATCTATCCAGATGAGTGGGGGTTCTTTGTAGAACGTATGAAACGTGAGGGGATGTCTGATATTAAGGAACTGTACAGTGAGAAGCAAAGACTGAGAGATCTCCGCCACTGGGTTTCATACCGGGGACAGACACTATCGCGTACTGTGAGGGGAATGATGTACTACTATGAAGCCCTCAAGATGCTGACATTTCTTGATTCTGCATCTGAACATGACTTGCGGACTGGATCCAGGGAGCTTGCTACCTTGGGTTCATCAAGAATCGGATCCTCGAGACGGGAAGGGAGTGCTCATGGTTCAGAATATTACAGCAGGGCATCTTCGTCTCATGCGTTGAGCAGAGCAAGCAGTAGTGTGAGCGCCTTGTTTAAAGGTAGTGAGTATGGGACCGTCCTTATGAAATACACTTATGTGGTTGCATGCCAGATTTATGGTCAGCAGAAAGCTAAGAATGACCCCCATGCTTTTGAGATATTGGAGCTAATGAAGAATTACGAAGCACTACGTGTCGCCTATGTTGATGAAAAGCACTCCAATGGTGGTGAAACAGACTACTATTCTGTCCTTGTGAAATATGATCAGCAATTGCAGCGGGAGGTTGAGATTTATCGTGTTAAGTTGCCTGGACCACTGAAGCTTGGTGAAGGCAAACCAGAGAACCAGAATCATGCACTTATCTTCACAAGGGGTGATGCTGTCCAAACCATCGATATGAACCAAGACAACTATTTTGAAGAAGCTCTCAAGATGAGAAATCTGCTGGAGGAGTTCAATCGCCATTATGGAATTCGCAAGCCGAAGATCCTTGGGGTTCGGGAACATGTTTTCACTGGTTCTGTGTCTTCTCTAGCTTGGTTCATGTCTGCCCAGGAAACAAGTTTTGTTACTCTAGGGCAGCGAGTTCTAGCAGACCCACTAAAGGTTCGAATGCATTATGGTCATCCAGATGTTTTTGATCGTCTTTGGTTCTTGGGCCGAGGTGGTATCAGTAAAGCATCAAGAGTCATTAACATCAGTGAGGATATATTTGCTGGGTTCAATTGTACCCTCCGTGGTGGAAATGTTACACACCATGAATACATCCAGGTTGGTAAAGGAAGGGATGTGGGGCTCAATCAAGTTTCCATGTTTGAAGCCAAGGTTGCTAGTGGCAACGGTGAACAAACTTTAAGCCGAGATGTTTACAGACTGGGGCACAGATTGGATTTCTTTCGTATGCTCTCATTCTTTTATACAACAATTGGGTTTTATTTCAACACAATGATGGTTGTGCTAACTGTCTATGCATTTGTATGGGGGCGCTTTTATCTCGCACTTAGTGGTCTTGAGGCATTCATCAGCAGTAATACTAGCTCTACCAATAATGCAGCCCTAGGAGCTGTCCTCAATCAGCAGTTTGTCATACAACTAGGCATTTTCACAGCATTGCCCATGATAATTGAAAACTCACTTGAGCATGGGTTCCTCACTGCAGTTTGGGATTTCATAAAAATGCAACTGCAGTTTGCATCTGTTTTTTACACCTTCTCAATGGGAACGAAGACACACTATTATGGGCGAACGATTCTTCATGGAGGTGCAAAGTATCGAGCCACTGGCCGTGGTTTTGTTGTGGAGCACAAGAAGTTTGCTGAGAACTATAGGCTTTATGCTCGTAGCCACTTCATCAAAGCAATAGAGCTCGGTGTAATATTGACTGTTTATGCTTCTTATGGTGGCAGCTCAGGGAACACATTGGTGTACATCCTGCTGACAATTTCCAGTTGGTTTCTAGTGCTTTCATGGATTCTTGCTCCGTTCATTTTTAATCCTTCAGGGTTGGATTGGCTGAAGAATTTTAATGATTTTGAGGATTTCCTAAACTGGATTTGGTTCCAGGGTGGGATCTCAGTGAAGTCAGATCAAAGCTGGGAGAAGTGGTGGGAAGAGGAAACTGATCATCTTCGGACAACTGGTCTGTTTGGGAGCATCATGGAAATCATATTAGACCTCCGGTTTTTCTTCTTTCAATATGGGATTGTTTATCGGCTAAACATTGCTGGTACAAGTAAAAGCATCCTTGTCTACCTTCTTTCATGGGCATGCATACTGCTGGCTTTTATGGCTCTTGTGACAGTTGCTTACTTTCGAGACAAATATTCAGCAAAGAAGCACATACGTTATCGGCTTGTCCAGGCTATTATTGTTGGTGCGACTGTGGCTGCTATTGTCCTCTTGTTAGAATTCACTAAGTTCAAGTTCATCGATACTTTTACCAGTCTTTTGGCTTTTCTTCCGACTGGCTGGGGGATTATATCTATTGCTCTGGTGTTCAAGCCTTATCTGAGGAGGTCTGAGATGGTTATGCAAACTTTAGTTACGTTGGCACGTCTATACGACATTATGTTTGGAGTAATTGTTATGGCACCTGTAGCTGTGTTGTCGTGGTTGCCTGGACTCCAGGAAATGCAAACACGGATATTGTTCAATGAAGCATTCAGCAGGGGACTTCATATCTCCCAAATCATTACTGGAAAAAAGTCACATGGAGTTTGAGGTATGATATGCCGTATTTTCTTATCTCTTCTCCTTGTTATTGACAAAAGTACCTAGACACTACATCTAAGAGTACCTAATCCAACCCAAGTGTGGTTAGCTTAGCTCATCTGATGTCTGTGGCTGTTTTAAATGATTGATTACCACTTAATTCTTGAAGATCATTATCCCTTTTATTTTCCATTCACTGGTTATTACCATCTCACTTTTTCTGTATTGAGTGTGTCAGTGTCCAAGAAGGCGCTGAAGGCGCTAGGCGTTAATCGGGTATTGACCTGGCGTCACCTAGGTCTCAGCCTAAGTCAGCAAGTCAGCAATGTTTTGAATAGGAAGATTATACATGTTTAACCAAAAACAGCGATCAAAACACATGTTTTAGCAAAGTTTCAGCACACCAACATAAAAAATAGTGCCATGTATTAATGTATTATCATTTGGAACAGACCAATTTTTGAGAAATCATTTTTGACCTGTGAAATTCCAATAGTATAAACAAGTGACAAATGTGAACACATGATACCTGCTTGTTGCTTGAAGTCTTGAACTGATGGAGGCTGTCTACCTTGATTGTAGTCTGTAAATCACTAACCAAGTTGGGGAGGGGGGCAGACCTGGACGGCTGTCGGCTGGAGTGCTGGACCTACTGCAGCCACCCAGCGCAGGGAGGGACAGAGGGTGTGCCGAGGTGGGCATGTGCTAGTGCGGGCAGAGGCTGTCGGCGCAGTGGCAGAGGGCGGTGGTGTGGCGCACTAGGCCAATAGGGACGACAAGACGACTCATGAGGTGGCAGGCGGCGAGCATAGCGGTGGATCTGGCGGCAAGCGGCAAGCGCAGCGGTGGATCTGGTAGCAGGCGGCGCCACCGGTAACTCTAGCTCTCTGCCTCTCCCGCTCGCTGCCTCCCGCTATAATCATCTCCTCCCACTCTCTGTCTCATCACTTATCCAATCCCGTGCCATTGCCCATATGGCTCAGCGCCGCCGCGCCCAGTCGCATAGGCACTGCGGTTGACCGCCTAGGCGCTAATGGCGCCAAGCCTGCCATCGAGCCTCGAATCGTGGCGGGAACCCATCACCTAGCACCTTTTGGCTGCCTAGCCTAGGCCTGATTTTGTTTTGTTTGAATGCTTGATTAGATTGCACATGTGCTCTAAGCCTCTAACATGCAGCGGGAATGCTTAATAGATTTATTAAATGATTTTCACTTGTGGGTGTGTGTGACTGTAAGTTTATGCACATTGAACCTGTAATATTTGATAAATGGATTTAGGTGCCAACATGTTCATTGCCATACTCGTTGAGATAAATTTTCTTGTATCTGTAACAGGATTTGTAATTTTAGTACGAACTTCATATCACATATTCTGATGGTAGTACATTCTTATTTCATTTCTTATTCTAGAAAGAATTCATTTCAAATTTAAGCTTTGTTTATTACATGATGCAGAACAAATCCTCATTTTTTTTGCTTGAAGTCTTGAATGCTCCAGTTTAAGATGTGAGGCCTAAATTATTATGATAAAGCTGCTGCCTCCAGTCATTAATATATGAAATTTCCAGCATTAAGTTTAGTACTAAATTCGTCATATATTAATGACCGGAGGGAGTAGTTTGTTAATGTTTGTTTGTCAAGTACGACTATCATTCATGTACCTCCGTCAGTTTTTAATGTTACTTTTAAGCACCTCCGTCAGTTTTTAATGTTACTTTTAAGCACCTCTGTTGCAATTTTTAATGTTACTTTTAAGCACCTCTGTTGCATTTTTTAATGTTACTTTTAAGCACCTCTGTTGCATGTTATGAACGAATAGGATGACTTTACCCTCTTGAAGTTTCTCCATTGCTACTATATTTACTATCTTTCTAGTTAGTATGCCCCCTAGAATCAGATCATTAACATGTGCACTTATTTTTGTTCTTTCAGCTGGATGCCTGGATTCACCTTCCTTTTCTCGAGAATGACCTGCCTCTGGTATTCTAGAGGAACACTTTCCTCCCCCTGATGTATGGTACGTAGATTACTCGTACCAAATAATTTTACTCAAAGCTGTTTATAAACTGTAGCTAAAATCGAGATTGCCCTGCAGGTTCATACAGGCTTTCCGGTTTTTAGATTAGATGGATGGTAGTTCCCTGTACAGGCGACTCTTTATGTCAATTATTCTTAACTTGATTTACACATGGATTTCTATGGTAGAGATGACACAATCAATCAAATGGGATGTCAATTTGATTCATATTCATAGTTCAAGATGGTTAGCTTATTGGATCTTTTTTTGTAGCAAAAGGGCTATACAAACTTTATCCTGAATGCACCCCCTTTGTGCCGTGCCTAGATCTCGAGGTGCTTCCCGTTTTGTTGTAAAGTTGACCTGAACAACACCTTCATTGTGGGGAGACAGTAGATTTGTACTCCAATCGTCATTGGAAGTGCCATATGCTGGCTCGTTCAAACATCACCGCTTTCTGGATCCAATTGGTTCTACATTTGGTCAAGAAGGGTGCTTTGTTTCTACTGTTTGCGTGGCGGATGGGCTGACTCGTAAATCTTGGCCGTGCTCTCCAGCTCTTGTTCGTGCCTTGCATGTGGCAAGCCGTTGTTTCCTGTTATCGTACTTGCAAATTCCACCCCCACTCCCTGCAACCCCAACACGCACACAAATTGCGTTTGAGCAATGAGGCTGGCAAGAGCTGTTTTTTTATTGCATACTGTTGACGTTGTATCAGTTCCTTCCGCCCATCAACATCAATTAAAGGTTTGTATCAGTTCGTTTTTAGCTATCCACTAACCCACGGAGAACAGTTCAACCGAGCGATTTCTGTAATTTATGCCTTCGCAATGTTGAACCTGAGGACGCCCATGGAGCACAAAAAACAGTCCTCTGGCTTGCCACTTGTACCGGCGTTCGCACGAAGTCACAATTCTCGGCTGGAATTTCACCTCTAGCACCTAAATCTATAGAGTACAGAATTGCGCATGTGAGGTGAGCACGGTCTGCAGCCTTGGCCATCCGAGTCGCAGTCAATGCACGCCGACCGGGTCAGTTGGCGTTGGAATTCCGCGGCAGCCGTCGTCCGCACAGAGCAGCGCTGTTGCAGAACAGCAATGGCAGATCATGAAAAGAAACTAGAGGTCTAGAGTCTTGGTCAAAGCACAGCGTTTGTGTCCCGATCTCTCTGACTGACGGTACCAAGGAAAATGGTGTACATGGGCTTCAATTTTTGCTTATTTGTCCATAGAACTGTCACTTCTGCATTTTGCCTTTGCATTGTACAACATGTAACAGCTTTTATGTTTGTACAAACCAGACAGTATGAAGAGGTAAAACAACAAGTTACAGTCAGGGTGTGGCTGCCCGTTGATTGATGAAAACAAAGCTGCAGGACAGCTAACATAAATTAACGTGTATATCATGCCCAAATCAACTTCACGCTTTTACTGAGGCGAAAGAACGGGGCACCAGAAGCACATCCATCTCCCTGTCAACGAGATCAGATTGACCAACTCTTGTGGAGCATCGTGCGTTTACGCAAACCAGCGAGATGAAACATGCATCAAGCAAGAAAAACTAGGGCTATTTGAACAGTCAGTCTCTAAATAAAGTGGAGAGCATCAGGCCTTGCACAAAGGTTGCTCTGTCAGTGGCTTGTTTTCGCTTTTGTTTCCTTTCCTCACTTGTGAGAGATGAGTCAATACTGCCATGAAAAAGAAATTATCTCAAGTCTGCATATCTCCTAAGGAAATTAAGCTGCTGGTTTCAACATATATCCTAAGGAAGTAGAGCTGTGCACACCAATTGGGCACATATAAAGGCCTGAATGTTCTACACCTTATCACAGGGGAAAAGGCAAGAATTATGTTACTGTTTATAGTTGTGAACAGTGTCAGTCTTAGAGCTACTTATTATTTTACATAATATAGACTATTTTCGTCAAATGGAAAATTTGTCTTCAGCTAAATTAACACATTGTCTAAAAAATCGCAAGGACTAAAGTGTTTATGTGGTAGTTGGAAATTCTTTCTGACAAATGCAACAGAATTGACAGTATCTGTGAGGGCCGAAGGTCACGTGCAACAGTTTGTGAAGGTGATAGATGAAAAATAATTTATAAAGCATGACAGGACAGGGGACCAACAAAACTAGGATGAACCTTCAGGCTATATTGTTAGGAGGGGGGTAGTGGGTGGTTGAACATCAGTCCATTAACGCGCATTGGCTGAGCAGGGTAAACATATATACCTTGATTCCCATGGCTGAGTAGGAGTATCCTTAAGCATTGAGGTATCATCTGGAACAGGAACTGGTGCCTTTGATTGTTCCTCTGAATCCAATGTTGAGAAGCCCAGGCCAAACGATGAAAGCAGAGGATCGGCAGAAATGTTTGTGGTGGTAGTGTTGCTTGTCCTATGACGATGACCACCTCCTAGAAGCGCCTGTAACTGAGAATCGAGCAGATCTCGGCTCAATAATGAAAATGCATGGCTATCAGGAACAACGAATCTGCTCGTCATGCGACCACTCTGTAGATCACAAATAATTAAAAGGGATCAGAAAATGTTACTAAATAAATAATTAGAGTTCACGTGCTCATACAATGGATGAGGGACGGAAGGAGAAAGAACCTTGAACAAGTAACCATGTTGCCTGGTGATATGATTTAGCATATCCTTTGTAATCTTTTCAAAGCAGATGGGGCAGGGCTGAAAAGAAAGTTGGAAAAAAATCAGGGGAACAAACCAATATGCATTTTACATGTACAACATATCAAAACAAGGTCCTGGTTTGATATACTTTGAACCCAAAGTGCTGAATTTATATTAGACTTAACTGGAGAGTCAAATAAGCACAAAATGGTTATTTTAGCAGCCATGATTTTCCGCAATCAACGTCTCCAAAACTTCAGATGAGGTTATACTATCATCATGATAATGTAATACTCTCAAACACATCTCTTTGACTTGAATATAATGAACCAACTATTAAAAAACAACAATTCAATCTACCATCTCTAATTTTCCTCTTTGAAACACTGAAAGCACAAATGTGTCCTAACAGATAATCACATTGTTATCTTACTTCCATAGGTTATTTTGTGCTCTCTCAAAATTAACTCATGTTGCTGAAGTTGGATGAAGAACAGAGGATTATTCTCTTAACTCATGGAGAATATATAGCTTATGACAACTGAGCAACTGCCACCAAGGGTAAGGTACACACACAAACTAGAGGTAGAGCTTTCAACTTCGGAATTGGCAATGTTGGAAACTGACTCTAAACCTTAGTCAAGCTTAATATGCAGTTCTTACTAGAAATCTTTTTTGAAAGATCCTTACTAGAAATCTAGAATTACCCTCGTCCTTAAATCTGCAACACAACTTCCCTACCTACCTATGCATCAGAAATTCACAATTTCCTGGGCCAAAGCATTTGTGTTTTTAGTCATGTTCAGAATCCATAAGCTTATGCTCGGTAATTAACTGATAAATACCAACGATTCCACCGATTTGGTCGCTAACAATTGCAACAAGCGAGGCCATATAGAGTCAAGGGCTCAAGGCTAGAGGAGTTTTGCATGATACTATAATTGCTCAGGATTTTTCACAATTTCAAGAAGATACTCCGCGAGTTGAGACCACAAGTAGCCAAAATTGAATTCGAGTTCATTAGCCAGGGCAACCCGTCAAGCTACCGCGTTGCCTACGGTTCAAATCGAAAAAAAGGAACAGGCTTGCCAGACTTCTCTGCGTCGCGTCATCACAGCATCATAGCAAAGAGCCCTGCGGCGCAGAGCATGGCGGCGAGGTGCTCACCGCGGTGTGGGGCTCGTAGGGGTGGTCCTCCTCGAGGTGAGCGCAGAGGGACGCGATGTCGTGGTCCTCGTAGCAGTATGGGCAGGCAACGTCCGGCCATGTCGCCTCCTCCAGCTGCATCTCCAGCTCCAGCTCCATCCCCGCCTCACCGTCATCGTCCAGCTCCATCTCCACCTCCATCTCCACCTCCTCCAACCCCATCCCCGCCATATCTGTTACCAATCCAACAAAAAGAACCACACAAATCAATCAAAAGCTAACCAAGGACGATGACAATTAAGAGGAGGCAAGGTGAGATGGCCGCACCATCGACGTGGCCGAGCTGCGCCGCGTAGAACCGCTTGGCGGCGGCGAGGTTCGAGATCCAGTGCTCCGAGTCCATGGTTTCCTGCTAGTATTACCACTCCCGGTCGAACTAGACTCCTCTCAGTTCCCTCCCCTCTTCAGCTTCCCTACCTACCTATGCGGCTACGCTCCGTGCTCCGTCTCCTTCCCCCGCTCGAGCCTTACCGGATCGATGAGACGGGTTCTAGTCGGAGTCCCTCACCCGGGGAAATCTCTCCTGGTTTTCTGATGGACTTATCTCCCTCACCCCCACCCCCCTCTCTCTGCTTAAGCCTTGCGGGAATTTTGGTTGGCGCGGCGGAGAAGGGCAGGAGGAAGAAGAAGAGGAACAGGAGGAGGAGACGGCGAAGCTTCTTATCGCTCGCTCGCGCGGGGCGCCGTGGATTTTCTTTCGTTCCACCGCGGTCGCCGTCCGGGCGTGGCGGCAGGCGGCGGCCGGCTCCCTTCCCCACTACACGCCAATGACGGGTGGGTCAGGCGCACGCTGGGGCCCGCTCGTCGGTTGTTGTGGTAAGGTGGCCCGCGGGAAACCGCGTGCACGGGTGGGCGCGCGCGCCGGCGGTAGGACCGCATGAGTGGTGGACTGGTGGCGACGCGGCACGCGGGGCGGAACGCCAGAACGGGGAGCGGCGGGGTGCGCGCCTGGTTGTGATGATTTAGAAAAAAAGATAATTTGTAATTATGATTTGTAATTATATTGTTATTCAACGATAATAATACGTGATGTTATTCAAGTTAATGATATATCAGTTAGAATGATAAAAAAATCAAAACTATTTCTTAATATTAATAAATTATTAAATCTTTTGTGAGACGATTTAGCCGGCCAACAATCAGCCTTGGCCTTGTCTCGGATTTTAGAGAGTAAATTATCATTTTTTATCAATCATATTTTGTATAAAATCGTTATTAACAAATTTATACCGAATTATATCTTTTATGGATTTTTCTCCACTCCATCGACCATGTCATCTTCCCTTAACACATTTGTTATACAAATTCATAATTTTACTTTTTTCACATTACTTGTTTTTTATGATTTTATATATTCTAATTTCTACTGACACTGATTAAGATGATACCGTATTAAGACGAGAGTAACCCTCTGATGGAATTATTTCTAGGCGTAAAATTTCTCAGGAAAAAACCACGCTATTGAGCGCCTCCCCCGCTGCTGCGGCCTGCCGCTAGCGCCGCCGTGACGCGGAATGATCGAATCTACAAAGCCGGTTCCTCGTGGCGGAATCGAAAAATGCGAGATTTCTCGAGCGGGTTGCTTCGTGATGGAGCTAACAACCAAGTGGCAGTGAGCGAGTTTCTGCTTGCGACGAGGGGAATATCTAGGTAGGTAATACGAAAGGTGTGGTTCATTAGAGCGTTAAACTATTGTTCTTTTGTGGGCAGGGCCTACCTTGATCGTTTTCTCTTTGCTACGCTGATGGGTTCAACGGATCTGGCCTACTGCGATTATATATTACCATGACGAGTTGACGACTCAAACTGAATCTGTCCTAACAATTGTTGTGTGATGAAACGTACCAATCATTGGACAGCGGCCGGCTTTGCATGAGGAACTTGAATTCTCATCGTCGTTGTGCTACATAATAGTTATGCATATGGCACGCAGAGGCTTTCGTCGTTGTTACAGGAACTGAACTATTTCATGTGAGCTGTTGTGTCCCACGCGTTAAGTACTACTTCCTCTATTGCATAAATATTACACTTTTAGGATATAATCTATAAATTAATGGTAAAAATAAAAGACTTAACATATTTCTTATTAATAAGAAATAAATATTGTAAAACAAAAATATGGTGCTTTTCACTAGATTGTTAGGTTAGCTGTTTGATTTAAATTTTATATTTTCAGACAAGACGTTTGTCGAAAAATTAAAAAAAAACAATGAATGTGCCAGGAGTCTAGGATTAAGGCCCATCTGAACGTCTGAACGAGATGGACGTACTTAGATCCCGACCCAGGAACAAGATTTGAAATATGGCCCACGGCCTCAAACGGAAGTGTAGGCCTATAAAATCGACAATATCTTTGAAACAGGCCGACGAAAATGCTCAGGTCTACTCTCTCCAACACGATGCAGCGGAGGGCGGAGGGCGCCCCATCCCGCCGCCGGCCACCCCCACCCACCGCGACCAGATTGGCCCAAGACCCTCACCGCCGATCACCTCCACCGCCTGGTCCTCGCGGAGCGCGACCGCGCAGCGCCCTTGTGCTCTTCGACGCGGCCACCGCCAGGCCCTCGTCCGCGTGCGCGCCCGCTTCCACGCCAGGCCCCCATTGACGACGCTGTCCGCTTTTTTCCGGAACGTCCCCAAACCCGGCGCATGCTCCTACAACACCGTCATCGATGGACTCTGCCGCCGCGGCCGGCTGCCAGAGGCCCGCCACCTGTTCGCGGAAATGATCGCGAATGGCATTGCGCCAACGGTGGTTACTTACACCACCGTTATCCACTCGCTCTCACGTGAGGCTTGCTTTGGTGATGCTTTAAAGATGTTCGATGAAATGGCTAGGAGAGGGATCATGTCGAACGTGGTAACATATAGTTCACTGATCAATGGATTGAGCAAGGGCGGGCGTGCAGCATCAGCACCGGAGTTGCTGGACAGGATGGTCAAGGAGAGGGACCTTCCAAATGCAATCACGTATCGTTCTGTCATTGATGGGCTCTATAAGGAGGGCCAGCTCAGTGAGGCGATGGAGGTTTTAGACCGGATGCGTCTCCAGGGGAGGAAGCATGATGCTGGGTTGTTTGGTAAATGGTAAGCTCATTGTTGGGCTATGTGATGCAGGAAGTGCCGTGGAGGAATTACTTAGATGATATGATCTTGCTGGCCTTCAACTGAACCGCATAACTTGGAACCTCTATGTCAGGATAAGCACTGCAGTGGTGACAGCACTATGTGCTAAGGATGAAGTTGGCAGGGCTTTTCGGGTGTACCAGAGCATGAGGACTCGTGGGATTTCTACCGAGCCAAGAACTTTCCATCTCCCAGTTCAGTGCTTCTCCAAAAAGAACAACTTAGAGAAAGCTGCACACGTTGTGCTCGACATGTTGTCAGAGAGATGCATCCCTGAGAGGGAAACATGGGATGCTATTGTACGTGGGTATTGGAGTAAGAAGGTGAGACAAGAAGCTGAGGAAATGACGAAATGTGGAGCCAATTAACAGTTACTGATTAAAAAAACAATCTACAATCCGCTGGTACACCATGTGCCCAAGCTTTTGCCAAGCAAACATTGTGCCCAGAGGTCATATGTGTGTTTCTCTTTACATTATGGTGTTACACAAGTGAGATATTTATTGTCATATTTCTTACATTTTAGTGTTCATTTTTCCAGGTTATGTGATGATAATTGTGAAATAGTTTTGAGGTTACAAACAAGCTGGCAGTGTTCAGGTATGGTGCATTGGTGCAATGTCATCTTCCATAGTTCCATGTATCTTGTTCTTTACATAGAGAAATATACTTAGTGTAGATTTTATTTTTTTCGTATTTGTTGAGTATGGTGATCACAAGTCACAACATGTAGCTCGAACTATTGCATTCCTCATATCAAGGCTGTTAAGTCAAATGTCATTATCAATGTATTGTACTAGCAATATTAGGTGGTTTTATTGGGAAAGTGAAACGTTAGTTAGGTTATTTTGCTGTTTCATATGCTGATTTTACTCTATTCATCTTCCTTTCATTTTCTTATGTGACTGCTGAATAGAATAATGTTTGTTCAGGGTTATTGGCTTATGGCGTGACAAAATAAAATCTGTATGGTGTGACCCTGAAATGCACAGTTGCCAGTGATGTTTTTTATCTCTGTTTCTCTCGTGAAGATAAAATTCAAATATTTTTCTTACCTTTTGCTCTCATATTATAACCTTGTTTCCAACAAAAAAAGAAATTTTAGTGTACTTTTGTACCTTGTAGAAGGTTATAGCTTTCTTTAGAATTTATGCTGATTAATGGTTATTGCGAGGGGGATGGATTTTTACGCCTCGAGGGGATGTCTCCTCTTATATCTTTACTTTTCAAATCCAATCCAGATAGTTATAAAATTTTTTGAAAAAAATGTAACAATGTAGAGTGAATTGACATCTACCATTCTACAAAAATTCAAATCTATACTCAACCTACAGAGTGAGAAAAAAAGACAAATTTAGTGGTGAGTATTGCAGGGATTGTTCATAGTTTGGATTGGTCCTTTTGGTTTCTCAATATTTTGATCGAGTTTAGACCTAAAATTTTGTGGAGTGGTATATCCATGGTATACAAATGTTGTCAAATATTTTGAGAATTTTTTATAACTATTTGCATAGTATTTGAAGAAATGAGGGGATGTCTCCTCGAGGGATAAAAAGACTTCCCATTACTGTAAGCCTCTGTTTCTGATTTGTCCAACATTCTTAATCTATGATTGTGCTTAGTTGAACAGGCCCAAACAACATTACAAAAACTGAATCTTCATGCTATTTGGCTAGGGGTCTAACCATAAATAGTTGCTCTATAGCTAAAGAATTTTGATAGTCAAAATGTCAAGCACTGAGATAGATTTTATGTAAAATGTCTGTCTATCCTTCTTAAGGGGTTGACACATGTTTGATTTATCAACAGGAACTAGAGCGACCAAGATCTTTGATGACCCAACTATAAGAGTGGAGAGCCAATGCCATGAAAGTGGTTGGGAAGCTGACAAACAGCATGCTGCCAATGACCGCTATTGTAGTTGGTAACGTTGTGAGAACTTGCTTTGTATCCTCTCTGATGGTGTATTGGATAGAAGCAAGACGCCACATTTTGGTCGAACAGCGCTACAGCAACAAAAATCACTGCTGAAAAAGTTGCATGGTCAGAAAATGGAAGACAAGCAAATTTCCTTCTGGAAGTTGGGTCAGCAGTGTTCTTGTATGTCTGGCCGATTGCTTTCTCCATGGCACTCATGATGCTTCTGCCATCAATTCTGTTTACAAAGAGAGGATGCCTGTGATCCTGCCGCTATTCCATGTCGTGCTGATGTTACTGAAGAGGCGACTGGAGATTTTACCAGAGGAACGGAAGGGATTTGAAATGAAGCAAGCGATTGGTCGGTTTCTGTTTGCTCTCCGTTATGGATGCCTTGCAAGAAACTGAACTTTTGGTGCTGGCGATAGAAATATGAGAATTTTTGGTGCTGCAATCTGTTTTGCTCTCCAACAGCTGTAAACGCACATTGGGTAACAAAAGAGTAATTATTCTGGGAATGTTATTTTTCAGTAAATTTTCCCTCCGAGGCGTGCTTAACTGGACGATCATGGCTCTTGGCTTGATTCCTCCACTGCAATTTGTCATTGTCATCCCTTCAGTTTTGTGTCATGTACTCTCTCCATTTTCAAGACTGTACTTTTACCTTTTCAACTTTATCATAATTTTTTTTTACTTCTACCTTCTCACCTACTTCCTGTCTGCTCCTAGTTGGCAAATGAAGAAGTTTTATTCTTTTAATACACTTATCTTTCACTTTGCAATAGTATTATCTTATTAATAAAAAAATATTTCTATCTTTTAATCTTACCACTAATTTATTGATTTTATCTCGAGTTTTGAAGCAACGGATAGAGTACTAAGTTATGCCGTCTCCTCCAAAACAAACACAAGAGACAAAAATGGGCCGGCAATCTCATCTGATTGATGAGAGCCCAGCCGAAAAATACACAATCATACAGGACTGCAAAGAGCACTCCATGATCAAGATCAATTATCAATCATCCTCGACAATCTTGAGAACAAACAGTACTTGAGAGTAGAGACAAGCATGCATGCCTTGCCTTGCCTTGCCTAGTCGACCATAAAGATAATTGGAACAAACCACTTTAGGCTCCTTCAAGTAAAACACTTTCCTTGAAACAAATCCTCATGCATATATGCAGTGGGCCTACCTGTGCTAGCCAAGCTGCATTGCTAATTTGCCGAGGACACGAGCATACATGTAGCATGTAGTAGCTAGCAGGAGCCTGGGGAACATTGTAAATTAAAGCTGCATGCCGATCAGAGGCGACAGTATACGGCTTTAATCATGTGATTCCTTTCTTTCTATCCCTTTAGATTTGCACATATCATGGCATGGTCATGCACGGAGCTTTAGTCGTTGTGCGTACCCAACCATCTGGTAAAGGACATAGCCTTGTATATGTATTCGCTCCTCGAAGTGGGGTTTAGTTCTTCGTGGTAACTGGATTGCATCACGCACATGGATACATCGAGTTCAGTTAGGTACACGTACTCTGTCTTCCGAAACGGAATGCATCAGAAGCCAGTCCAGTGTCCGTGTCACATGATCAGCAACACCCAATCGCCAATGGTGGATATGTGTCGTATTCTCCGTCCTGTGTCAAATCGCATGAAAAATTAATCCTACATGTATTCATACAGTAATTCCTTCTGAGTTTTTTTTTGTTGTGGTTTAAAGTCTCTCAGATAAAGTATGACTAGATCGATTGTCGTTGACAAATTAATATCTTTTGCTGCCAATGGAAACTTCATGCATCCTGACCATCCCATGACGTTGATAGAACTACTATGATTTAACAGGAGTAAAGAAAAAAAAAACGTGCCTTTTCTTTCTGCAAAATTTAAGATGACCAGAGTCGGCTGATTAGCTAGTTGGAGAAGTGATTGCATCCTTGAAGTCTTTGTGCGTTGGAGACCCATCTGCTGAAAAGAGAGGTAAAATGTCAAACTCCAACTTACTTCCGACTCGGAAGTAGCTGTCGCCGATTCCCGGCGTGACCGCCGACCGGTGCTAGCACTCACTCCGTCAAATATACCATCTTATATATTCTCAATTAGCAAATTAAAGTTTATTACTTTGATATTTTCTAAGTATCTCTTATCTATTACTTTAAAATATTAATTTGTTATTAATAAATATTACTTTGTAATTTTATTTTTACCATTAATTTATTAACTTTGTCATAAAATAAAGTTTTTATAGTACGAAGGAAGTAGCTAGGAAGGTAAGAGTGCAGCAGAAGTACCTGACCAGATTTAAGGTAATTTTAATCCATAGTGTCTATGATAGTGTCTTGGATGAAAGAAAGAGTAAGACACAACCTTTTCGATGGATAGTTTCTTTAAAAAAAAATTTCATCCAATCATCTATTTTCTCTCTCTTTCCTCTTCCAATCCTCTCTTTTGCTTTTCTTGGTTTTCATGAATAGCTGTTTTTTGCATGAAATCCAGTTTCTATGATTTTTCCTCTCTCCTCATTAACTTGCTTGTCACATCAGCTTTTTAAGCTATTTAATGCTATAGACATTAAGTGACACGGGGGTTGAGAATACCCTTACCAACGCGTGCATCTCCAACTAATTGACTCGCATATTAATTTGTTGAAGTCTAACGTAAAGATTGCCGTAGTCCACACTCCACTGCACCAGATACGCTTGCATGTCAAGACACATGTACTTTTTTTTTCATTTTCTTTTCAAAGGAGAGACATTCAATTCAGATACGTGCAAACCTTGTGCTTTGCACCCACCTGAGAAGAAAACTGGCATTAATTATGTATACATAATAATCATCAGTTAAGCTAAAAGTCAGCGTAGCAAACCCCATGTACATGTACATGCACAATCATCAGAGTGATATATGTTGGGCATGCATGCCTATAGCTACATCTCGATCGACCTTCACCTACTAAACTAATCTCTCTTGATGTAAAGAAGCGTGACGTATCGCTTAGCTAATCCATCGGACATTCGGACCCACCGATGCATGCCATATGTTATCTATGAATCGTCCCAATCCACGCCCTCCGACCCGGATCGACTGGTCCAAATTAAATCCAAGCCTATTATTTCATTTTAGGAAATGCGAATTGTTTATTCATGGGAGGAGAATGTTTATTTAACAAGAACAAACATAAAAGAAAATGAAAAATAACTAAAAGATATAA
>KE373216.1:20200-33062 GCA_000418225.1 Zizania latifolia
ACCATGCCTCCGAAGAAAAGCAAGAGCGTAGCCCCTACTCGGAGGTCCTCTCGAGTAGCGCAGGCTTCAACACACCAAGAAGTCCTGCCTCCGGAGCCCAGCATGCGAGGCCGATCGGACGAAGAAGCCCCCCAGCAGTAGCTTCGGCCTCGAGGGCCGAGGAGCTTACCACGGGCCCTCCGGCGGAAGGCGCCCTTCCCAGGGATGGAGAGCTCGCTCTGGACCTCACGCCGGAGCCCCTACCACCGAACTGCTTGCGTCTGACCCATCAGGGGGTGCGAAACCCCAAGGAGGGAGGCCTCCGCCTCCAAGGGCGCTGCGGATCGATTATGTTCGGTCGTAGGACCTGGAGCCAGACTTCGGGGGAAGCGGAGCCCTTGAGAACGGGCAGTGCTAAACATCTCTGGGCCAAGGGCTCCGAAGTATCAGCAAGCTTAAGGAAAAGGACGTGGGCCTGGAGCGAAGCAGTCAGCCAGACCCTTCGCCCTCGGCTAGTCTTTCTTCTGCAACATCCACGGCGAGAACCGAAGCCACAATACCGACACTTGCAAAGCTATACTGGCTTTGCGAGGGAAGTATTTGGAGTGAACCGATGGTCGAGGGACCACAGATCGAGTGCCCGAAGCTGCACGCCCCGAGCACGTCTAGGCCATAGGACGCGCAGAAGCAGACGAGGCCCCTCCTCGAATCCCGGTGGTGGACTTGATGCCACCACCAAAGGTTAAAGATAGCTTCGGCCCTCAGAAGAGGGTAGTCCTACCTATTTTGGGTGGTGGAGCCCTGGGTAATTTGTCCAAGCGGCAGCGCCGAGATTATGTCCGCGAGGTAGGGCACGTTGGGACTTTGGCATCCGCCTCCTCGATGCCGGAGTGGGTTCATGTGCCCATCTCCTTTTCAGTCGAAGATGTCATTGGGATCAAGTTCCCAAATGCAGACCCCCTCGTCATCTCCACCGATATCGTGGGCACCGAGGTTCGTCGGGTGCTCATTGACGGAGGGAGCTCGGCAGATATCATCTTCGTGCATGCCTTCAATCAACTTTGCATGCCCCGCAGGCATCTTCTCCCAGCTGCGAGGCCCCTACAAGGCTTCATAGGCCCCCCACTCGAGGCGGTAGGCCAGATCAGCCTCCAAGTCACCTTCGGCGAAGGCAACCTCTCGTGCTTGGAGGAAGTCACCTTCGACGTCGTCAACGCCCCGTACACCTACAACGACATCTTTGGAAGGGGGACCCTGAATCAGTTCGGAGCCATCGTGGACCACAACTACCTTTGCCTGAAGTTACCAACGCAGGGCAGAGTGCTTACGGTACTAGGCGACCAAAGTGTGGCGCGAAGGGTGGAGTATGGCCATACTGCCCCCTTCGAACCCCGCCAAGTGCATAATGTGCAGCCCTAAGATAAAGCCCATGGCCACGCCAAGGGCCCCGCATTCAAACCTCGCCCCGACAGAGAAGTAATTACGAAGGTTCTTATCGAAGGGAGCCTCGACTACCCCATCCAGTTTGAAGGAGGACTGGCCCCGGAAGACATGGCTTTGCTGGAGGGGGCGATCTGAAGCAACCTCAACGTCTTTGCATGGTCAGACAAAGATATTCTCGGGGTCGATTGAAGCGTCATCGAGCACTCCCTATTGGTCGACCCCAGGGCAAGGCCGGTGCACCAGGGGCTATGGAAGCTGTCGGCTGAGCGTGTAGGCCTGGCGAAGATCGAGGTGGAGAAACTACTCCGGGCAGGGGTTATGCGGGAAGTTAGCCACACGGAGTGGCTGTCGAACCCCATTTTTATAAAGAAAAAGAACACGAGGAAGTGACGCATGTGTATTGACTTCACTTCGTTGAATAAAGCATGCCCCGTGACCCCTATCCTATGCCTCGTATCGATCAGCTCGTCGACGCCACTACAGGCTTCGAGCTACTAAGCTTTCTTGATGCATACTCTGGCTGCCATCAGGTTTGGTTGAAGCGCGAAGACGAAGACAAGATTAGCTTCGTTACCCCTTCGGGAGTCTACTGCTATGTACGAATGCACTTCGGCTTAAGAAATGTCGGGGCTACGTTTTCAAGGCTAATTTCCAAGGCCCTCGGGCATCAGTTAGGCTAAAATATTGAGACCTACATGGATGATATTGTAATAAAAAGTGCTAAAAAGCACGAGCATAGCGTAGACCTAGCGGAGACCTTCGAAAGCCTCCGGTCGGTGGGAGTCCGCCTGAACCCTGAAAAATGCATCTTCGGGGCTCGCGCCGGCAAATTGCTAGGGTACTTGGTTTCGAGTCGAGGTATCGAAGCCAGTCCTACCCAGATTAGCGCGCTGCAGCGCATGGCTCCGCCTAAAAATTTAAAACAGGTCCAAAAGCTTGCAGGTCGTCTCACAGCCCTCAGCCGCTTCCTCGCGCGCTCCGCTGAACGCAGCTTGCCAATTTTTAAGACGCTGAAGGGGAAGGGTGAGTTCACATGGACGCCGGAGTGCCAACGGAGCTTCGACGACATCAAGGAGTACCTCACTAAACTAGCGACCCTCATGACTTCGCTTCTAGAAGAAACGTTGTTGCTATACCTCGTGAATATGGCCTCCACAGTCAGCATAGTCCTGGTTCGCGAGGGAGACTTCGAGGGGAAGCTTGCTCAGAGACCAATCTATTTTGTCTCCGAAGCCCTGTCCGGAGCCAAGACGAGGTACACTGAGCTCGAGAAAATTGCATACTCCCTTGTCATGGCTGAAAGTTGCCTAGAGGGGAGGTGAATAGGCAATCTGAAAATTTCTTACAAAAAATGATCAGTTCGAAAAATTTTAGGACCGGAAGTTCCGGGTGTAACTGGAAGTTTCGGGTCACCGGAGGTTTGCGGAACTTCTGAGGACCAGAACTTCCGACTGTAAACAGAAGTTCCGGGGCGCCGAAAGTTACCGGATGTTTTGGTGTCCGAAAGTTCTGGGCAGACCAGAAATCGAACAGATATTAAATTTAATCTAGCTAACAAAGTAAATGAATACGAGTATGAGCAATGTTGTTAGCTACAACTTTTACAGAGGAATATGTTCTACAACTTAACTAGCAAGTAGATCGAGCAATATGAAGATATGAGCTAGCAAGAACACGAAGAACACAATGAACACGAGTGAATATTTCCCAGAGTTCGGATCCACCGATCCTACGTCTTCGTTGAGGGGCCCCAAAAGGCCGGGTCTCTTTCAACCATTTTCCTCACCAAGCCTTAACCGAAGTTAAGCTTGGATTTCTACTAGTTACCTTGTCGAAGCCAAGGTAGAGCTTGTACAAACTTCTCCGGGCACACCATAATCTTCTTGGGTGCTCACGGATTTGACGCCAAGCCGTGTAGGAGGTAGCATCTCCAAGAGTAACAAATCCGTTGAAAGACTTGTAGGCCCAAATCTTTGTGCTCAAGATTTATCATGAAAATCAACGAACTCAACCACCCAAAATCTTCTCAAAAGATGGAGCAAGGAGTTTGCTAGAAAATTTGTTTTGCACTCTCAAACCAAATCATAAAGATTTGCTCTAGATCTAGCTTTGAAAGAGAGAGGGTTTAGGGTTTTAGCTCTAGAGTTCATGGAGTTCTTCAGATGAGAAAGAGCTGTTTGAAATGGCGTGAGGGGGTATTTATACCCCGTACACAGAAAATAGTCGTTTGAAGACATTTTGTGACTGTTCATTCGGAAGTTCCGGGACTAGCCGGAAGTTCCGGGATGAAAAATAAATTCAAACAGAACAGCAATTTCGAAAGTTTCGGGCTTTAGCCGAAAGTTCCGGGCCAAATATAAATTCAATACAGAAGGTTCATTTCGGAAGTTCCGGGGTTAACCGGAAGTTCTGGGCCAAATAAAAAATCCGATACAGAAAGTTCATTTCAGAAGTTCCGGGCTTAACCGGAAGTTCTGGGCCAAATAAAAAATCCGATACAGAAGGTTCATTTCGGAAGTTCCGTGCTTAACAGGAAGTTCCGGGCTAAATAAAAAATCGATACAGAAGGTTCATTTCAGAAGTTCCGGGCTTAACCGGAAATTCTGGGCCAAATAAAAATCGAATACAAAAGGTTCATTTCAGAAGTTCCGGACTTAACCGGAAGTTCTGGGCCAACTGAAAAATTCAGAAATTAGTTTGAACCAATTCAAAAATCATTCAAAAAGATTTTTATTTGAGCAAAAAGCTTCGGAACAACTTGCAACGTATCTCTCTTTATAGAATGGCGGTCCTAGACTCAATTTTAAAAGTAATTCAACATTTTGCACCTTTGAGCCTATTTTGGACTAATCGGAGCTTTTCTCCAAAATTGTTTCAATTGTCACGCCGTTTTTCGTGACTTCTCTACATACAACCCATCAATACAATTAGTAGCTTTTGATCATCATTGTTATTAATACATCAAAATTAATTAGGGGCCTAGATACACAAAGATGCACTTTCAATGGCTTCGAGAAAGTTGAGGCACTATGTCCTTGCACACAATATTATTGTGCTGACGTCTTACCCACTCGGAGATATGCTCCGAAATAAAGATTCTACAGGCAGGATTGGCAAGTGGGCGGTCGAGCTGGCATCCTTCGAAATAAATTTTACTGCGCGGACCGTAATTAAATCGCAAGTAATTGCGGACTTCGTCGCAGAATGGACGTCCTCGGTAATTTGGTCCCATAAAACTCCTAGCGAAGGTATTTGGACTATTTATTCTGACGGAGCCTATCAGGCCTTCGGTGCAGGTGGAGGAGTTATAATTATTTCACCCTCCGGTCAGAGGGCTTCGTATTCTGCTAGGTTAAATTTCAAAGCTACAAACAATATCGCTGAGTACGAAGGCATCTTGTTAGGCCTCCGAAAAGCGAGGGCATTAGGCGCCGCTAGAGTGCTTGTAAAAACTGACTCCCAAATTGTAGCTGGCCATGTAGATAAAAGTTTTCAAGCTCGGCATCCGAACCTCGCTCAGTACTTGGCCGAAGTACGTAAGGCGGAGCTCGCATTCAAAGGCATTTCTGTCAGAAGTATTCCGAGGGGCTAGAATGATCAAGCGGATGCCCTCACTAAAGCGGCCACCGGAGGCCAAGAACTCCCAGCCGGAGCATTCTATGAAGAACTTCATACTCCATCTACGCCAAAGCCAACTTCGGCTGAAGTACTCTACGTATAGGAAGACTGGCGGAGCCCTATCATGGCCATGCTGCTGAACGAAGGTGCTGCTATAGACGGACTTGACTTCGCGAGGCTAAAACGCAGGATCCACAACTACCATATCATAGGGGGCTCATTATACAAGTCCGGCATATGCGCTCCGCTCCTGCGTTGCATTCCCGCGCCCGAGGTGCGAGAATTGCTCCGAGACATCCACGAAGGCCTCTGCGGGAGCCATCTCGCCCCGCGGGCGTTGGCCGGCAAGACACTTCGTCAAGGTTTGTATTGGCCCACAATTATGGTCGATGCCGAAGCTCTGATTCGCACGTGTCAAGGCTGTCAGTGGATAGGAAGGCAAAGTCATCAACCACCCACTATGCTGCAAGTCATCGCACCAGTTTGGCCGTTGGCTCGGTGGGGTATGGATCTGATCGGGCCGTTCCCGCATGCCAAAGGGAACTTGAAGTGGGTCGAAGCCAAACCCCTGACCGCAATCACTTCGAAGAATATCCAGAAATTTTTCTGGCAAAGTATAATTTGCAGGTTCGGTGTACCGAAGCAGCTCGCGATCGATAACGGCACTCAATTTGTTGCGGAGTCATTCAAAGACTTCTGCGAGGACCTGGGCACCGAATTGTGCTTCACTGCTGTCAAGCACCCACAGTCAAATGGAGCAGTCGAACGAGCCAACAGTAATATTTTCGCAGGCCTCAATTGCTAGATCCTTGGGTTCGCGAAGGGGCTATGGGTCAACGAATTGCCGAAGATCTTGTGGTCCATCTGCACCACTCAATCGAGGTCAACGGGCTTCACTCCATTCTGACTGCTATTTGGCGATGAAGCTATGACCCCAATGGAGCTAAAAGGAGGCTCCCTGCGAACGATGCTACCCGAAGCCAGCAAAGAGCGTGAAGTTTTGCTCGATCTATCTAAAGAGACGCGCCTCCGAGCCGTCACAAATCTGACGAAGTACCAAGCACAAACGAAGGCATGGTTCGACCCTAAAGTGAAGCCAAATCCCTTGCTGCTAGGTCACCTCGTTCTCCGAGCTATCCTGGCACCCGGAAAGTTGAGCAACAAATGGGAAGGCCCATACATTATACTTCTCTCTAATCGGCCAGGCTCGTTCAGGCTTAGCACTCTAGAAGGAGAGGAGTTGAAGCACAGTTGGCATGCAGAGCATCTCCGGTGATACTATGCTTAATCATGCTTCAAGTACCTATGCGAAGCTCTTTCGAATAAATCTCTGATAATGCCATTTTCGCAACAAGTGCTCTGCAAAAACCTCCAAAGTGAGTTCCACATTTTACTTACATTCGGCTGTACTACTCCGTGATGGACGCATCGTGATGGTATTAAGGTTACGAAGGTTAAGTTCTAAGCATGTGCAATTCCGCTACCCGATGCCATCGACTCGGCGCGGGACAAAACAAGTCTAACACACCAAAGTGTGCATCGCACACTGCTGTGAAGCCTGAAGCTCCATGTTCGAGGGTCGCTCCCCAAAGTATAGCTAACGGCACTGACTTTAGGCTCCGTTTCGGACCGTAAAAATCTCGGTGTGATCCGCTCCACCATTACCGCTGCAAAGTGCCTCCGGGCCCGGAGCGGTAAAAACAAATAAAATGGATTCCGAGTTGAAACACTCGAAGCATACGCATAGGTCCAAAGTGACCTTGAGTTCAAAGCATATTGTTTGAGCACACCCCTGCGCATACATAACATGCACTGCCATAAATAATATTGCGCGCACTGGCTACACAACAAGCCTCACAGATGCTCCGCGCAAGGGGGGGTACCGACACCTATGCATACAACCAGGATGTGCTTTGGCATAGGTCTTTTACAGCAAATGTTAACGAAGTACAAATTGCAAGTGCGAAGTCTAAAACTCGTACGAGGTACATAAAATGGAACATAACCGGAAAGTCTAGACAATGATGAATCTCATTAAAGATGAAGTCATAAATACAACTGCGAAGTACACCAAGACACTTCAAATACATGCATTATGAGAAAGCGCTATCAAAACCTAACAGCCAGAGGGCACGCGTCGCCGAAAAGGTGGACCTCCGCTTCTTATTACTCTTTTTGCGATGAGGCCCCCCGGCTCGATGAGCCCTCGCCGGAGCAGGACCATCCTCGCTTCGCAGCCCAGGAGCCCCTTCGCTCTTCCTGTAGGTCAGCCCAAGTCCGAGTCGCAGGTGGCTCCAAATCAAAGGCCAAGAAGTCTAGGGCTTCGTCGTTGTCCGATGCGGGCATGTTCGAAGGTTGGACCCTTCCGGCTGTGGGGATAACTTCAAATCACTTAAGCTCGGGGAGGAGGAAGAGCTGCGAAGGGGCTCGGTCTTTACGGAGGCTAGTAGCTCTCGGGCCACTTCGGGAATAACTTCGCCCGTGGGGCCATGCGACATCGTGAACTGAGGGCGGCCTTTAGATCTAGCTACTTCGTATACTACCCACTGTTGACGAAGCGCCTCTGAGGCTTCGAGTACCTCGACATCAATCTCGACATTTATATCTTGAGCCTGAATTCAAGATACCCCCATATTTCATTAAGTATGCTTGATGCGAAGTTACATTACAATGCTGCTAAGTATTACAGTGGGGCCTAAAATCTACAACTTTGGAGGAGGAGGGTTCGCTCCAGCAGGCGAAGAATGCTGCACTGCGCGTCGGCGACGAACGGCCTGCTGTAGCTCGAGGGCCGCCTCCTGCGCCTGGGCCTTCTAGGGCTCTTGAAGTGGGCGCCAGACCGCAACAATCTCTAGAGCAGGCGAAACCAAGCGAGGGCCTTTGAAGTCCACCTTGTCGCCGGAGGTCGCCGCTGCAAGATGTTGGCACCCGATCTCATGGAGCAGCCGAAAGACCCCTTGGCCGGCAACCCTCCCCGCCGTCTGGGCGAAGCCCACGAAGGAAACCGAGGCGATGGCGGATGGGGTCCCTAGCTTCGAAGCTGGGGGTCCGGCACTCGGTCCCCAAGCGCCCCAAGACGTCCTTGATCGTGGAGATGGTCCGGTCCGCCTCTTGGGTGGCTTCAGCCCGTTCGGTCTCTAAGGCCAAGTTGGCGGCGCGAAGCTGCTTGACTTCGGCCCATTCGGTCTCTAAGACCAAGTTGGCGGCACGGACCCGCTCGACTTCGGCCTCTAGAGATTTGTTGGCCTGACGGAGCTCCTCGGCCTCCGAGGCCGTCGTAGCCCGGGCTTTGCGCTCCTTCTATGCTTCGGCGCGAAGCCCCTCGGCAGCCACCTCAGCCTGATGTTGGCGCTGGTTGGCCTCAAAAGCCTACCGACGGAGGTTTCGGATGTCCCTCGTTGTGGGGTCGTCCTGGCGATCGACGGCGAGGGTGGCCCCGTGGAGCAAAGCGAAGGCCTGTGGCACGAAAAGAAAAGTTAAGACTAAAGAAAAACACAAATACCTGATGAACCATTCTTCGGCCTCGTTACCTAGAGCAGGGCTTCTTCGGCGACTGCAGTGAGGTCGGCGTAGCGGTAGCGGCCCATCTTCGCTATCAAGTCGCTGCTTGCGAGGCCTTCGTTGCCTCGAAGGAATTGGGACACCATGTCCCCAACTGGTGCCCCCAACAAGACGAAGGGTCCTAGCAGGGGACCGTGCTCATTGCCCTCTTCGGAGCCGTGCTCCGGTCGGCTGCTCCGGCACCATCGGCCGAAGGGGCAGGCGCATCGGCTTCGTCATCTGCGCTATCGCCACCGTCATCATCTTCGTGAGTGGTGGAGCCCTCGTGGGACTCCCCGCTGCCCCCTCCACCGCTGCTGCTGCTATGGCTTGATGACCCCGCCTCGTCGACGACCTCGACGACATCATCTTGACGGTTGTCAAGGTCCCCTTCGGCGCCCGCTGTAACATCTGCTAAAAATGCTAAGTTAAAAACTAAGCATTTACGAAAGCTGCCAAGGGATGCGAGGATGCCTAGCTACCTTTGGCCTCTGCGATAGGGAAGAAGTCCGGACAGCCCAAGGGGACGAAGAGGTCACCCCAGTCAATTTCTAAGGGGGCCTCCTCCTGGTTCACCCCTGCTGCTGTGAGGACCTCTTCAACCCCAACCTCGGGGGCTGGGCTTCGTGGCGACAGCGAATTTGCCCCCGAAGCCACGATTGCCAATACCGCAGGCGGGGGTTCGAACGGCTCTCCGGAGCCTAACGGACCCCGTGGGCGTTGCGGTGACGAACCTAGAGGCTCGTCGTCATCGTCTTCCCTCTTCCTCTTTCCTTCCGAAGGGGTGGGGTCTAGGAGCTCCGGGAGCGTCGGCATCTCGTCAGCTCCTAGCCGGACCCATATCCGGTTATACCTCTCCTAGGTCCCAACTAGGGCGAGGCGTCGGCTTTGCTCATCCACGGTCAGAGCGCCCACGACGCGCTTCGCCGCCTTGACCGCCTCCTCCGGCGTCAGTATGTCCCGCTTGGCTGCAGTACAACGGAGCCCAATAATTAGGATTGTTGAGCAAAGTACCTAGAATTCAGGGGTTATAGTTTAAAGTCGCACCAATGAACTCCGAAGGGATCTCCTTCAAGTCACCCGTTGCGGAGTCTGTGAAAAGACCCTTCGGCCATCTGTACCCAAGGGGGCTGATCTAGAGGGTGATGAACTCCTACGCGAGGTCCCTCATACTCATCCTTCGAGCCACCTTCTGCAGCAGCTAGACCCAAGATTTGATAATGGCGGAGTCCGTTGCCACTTGGGCCTGGCAACGGTACGAGATGAGGGCGTTGGTACTGTGGAGAGAGGAGTCCACTCCAACGGTGATATAGAATCAATTCTGGTCCCACCTCGAGTACCAACGGTCATTTGAAGCCCTCGCCGAGAAGGAGTCGTTGAACTCCCTGCGGAGCTAGAAGTTGACACTACCGAAGGCCAAGGCCCTGACGACTCCATCCTCACAGGTCCGCTTCTTGGGCTAGCCCTTCGCATCATGAAGGGCCGCGAAGACGTTCGCTTGGCCCTCGCACCCCTTCACCCTCATAGCCCATTCAAAAATGGTGAGCCGAGCTACGGCGTTCGGAGACAGCTGGGGAAGCTCCAGATTGTACATCCGTAGCACTTCGCCCAACAGCTCCTCCGCTGGGATCCCTAGCCCTGCCTCAAAAAAGGCCTCGAAGACCATGGCCTCGTCATCTCGTAGAGCGGGGATGGTGTCGTGCTTCGAGACACGGAGGTCGACCGACTTGACGCCTTTGCCGACGCATGCATCATTGGCGGAGTCCAGTGTGAATCTCGTCTTCTTCAACTCTAGGGTCTGTTTGAACTTCTCCGATGGAGGCCGAAGGTTGAACGGCCCGTATTGCTTCGCCGTAGCCTTCACTGTCACCGCCGCTGCCGCCGCCACCTAGGCTTGCACGGAGCTAGACCCGCCACCAAGAGAGAGGCTCTTCGCTGCCGAAGCCTTCTTCGGCATCTTCGCGAGTCTGGGTTGGAGTCTAAACGAAAGGGTGGGCGGAGGCTAAAGAAGCTAAGAGCTTCACAGGCGAAGAGCTAGGGGCTCAGAACGAAGTGAGATCGAGAGCAAGAGCTAAGGATGCTGGTGTGCGTAATGAGCCGGGAGGAGTAAGGGGGCTTATATAGGCAATAAGAAGTGCGTGGCGCTCTGCCCAAAAATGTTTTTTACCACCCCACGCGCACCTTCTGGAGTCTATGATCAGTGGGGCCAAGGTAAAATAGGGCAGCGTGTCTCGCTTAGAGACGGTTCGCTTGTGAACCGTTGGCCACGCCAGGCATCGTTTAGAGTTCCGAGGGCGTCCCATCAGCTCCTGCCAGGCATTTAATGATCGGAGTGAGTCTGTTTCTAAGGACGGCTGCCGAAGCTTTAGGCTTTGAAGCCTTAAGCTCCAAAACCTTAGGCTCCGAAGGAAGCCGCAAGGGAGTGTCATTTGTCGAAAGCGCACTTTACCCCTTCGGTAGAATGGCCACGTGTGAGGGGCTACTGTTGGGACAAATTACTTTATCCTAATAGGGCTCCAATAACAGTAGGTGCGAAGCCCCCTTCGGAGAAGCAGATGGGCACTTCATTCAAGCTCTCGACAAAGCCCCCTTCGGCCGCAATGTGCGAGGCCTCCATGACCGTCTAGCATAGGACCTTGAAACCGTGGTATTCCTGTATCCTCCGACAAGACATGAACTCGGGTTCGTTCACACGGAGGGTTACTAAACTGTCCCTATGTAAATTTACTATTCATGCTGTAATAGTCGGTTAAAAGTAGGGGATAACTTCGTATTACCCTATGGTAATTGTGCCTATAAAAACCCTCCCCCTTACAGGGTAGAGGGGATCGAACTCATGGAGTATAAATCAATACTACTCTTGCTCGAAGGTTATTTTCCTTTCGAAGGCCTAGAGCACTGTTCGAACCCTAGTTTATTCTGTGAACCCTTCGAGATTCTTAACACTTGAACCTGTTGCGTAGTTCTGTATTACGCCAATAATAAATAAATTAATATTACATATATCAACTTCTAACTCATTATTCCGAAGAAATTGTATGGCTAACCCAAAATTCCATAAGAGCATTCTCTAACTTCTAACTTCCACTAGGGCATTCCCTAAGAGCGATATCAAGAGTTTAAATAGTGTCCTGTGAAGATTCTCTCTTTCTACCCGTCATGAATTGCTTAAGGCTGTACATGTCTAGTTTTGCAGTCTCTTTTATGGTCACCCTGTACTCCTCTCTGAATAAAAAAGAACCAGTACAATATGCACAATGATTATCAGTGTAAAAAGGAAGATGGATAGGAAGACATCATATCCCAGGTTTACACCATATACATGACTGCCTCAATTGTATCATTGTTGATGTTGAAATGAAAGGCGTATACTATGCCAACTTCTAGCATGTTATCTCAAAGAAATTGGCTAAAACCAGTAGTTAGGTAGCACTGTCCATCCGTGGATTTATGTACCGTAATTGGAACTGCCTTAGTATCTGCTGCTGCCACTTGAATCTCGGTGGTCTACTGGTGTAGGTAAGGTGTGATGTACTTCTCACAGTACCGCCTTAAAAAGTACTATAACAATAAAATTTAAACAAAGCTAATTAGATAAGGCCAAGTACATAGATGATCGAGTTAATCACCGATACGTGCAAATAGATTACCACCAACTTTTTATTGATGATCGAGTTATTTATTGTACAGATATATAACCGAGTCTCAGAGGATAAACCTGTCAAGATGTCTTGCAGGAGAGCCTTCCTTGCTAGAGTTACATCTGTTGGATTGCCAAAATAACAGATGTGCTTCAATTGCTCTATTTGGTCGGTGTCGACCTCCCTGGCTATCTGCTCCCCCTTCTTTTTCGCAACATTACTAGGACCCTCTCCTGACATTATAAAAACCAATTTAAGTACATAAACAAAATATGTATGTCTAGTAAGTAATGTTAGTTTGCTATAGATACTGCTATCGTTATTCTCCACTTTTATGACCGTTGTGGTCTTCTCATCACCAAAGCTAGTGTAAAATTTGGCCATAATAATCAATTGGGTCTGTCCTATTGTTATTACCACATAGTCCCCTTCTGTTAGGCTGGCTCTTTTACTAAATGCGGGCAACCTTTTGTAGAGGTATACCCTGCCTCCACAGCTCCCAACCTCAATCTCACTAGTGCACCCATCTCTTGTTAATATTTTAAGAGTGTCACCAGCGTGAATGCTATTGATATCGCCAAAGTTTTTTGATAGAAACTACAATAGTAAGGTAATATCGCATCGGTTTGTTAGTTTTATTA
>KE373216.1:38047-57066 GCA_000418225.1 Zizania latifolia
CCCGCTCTCATCTAGCACCTGCACTCAGGACTGGTGGCTTTTCTCGCTATGAAATCAATCCCCAAAGCCAGCAGAAATTTTTTCAACGGGCTTATAATTCACACCTGGTGGGACGTATGAAAATAACGTAATCGTCGAATCTTTTAAAACTCAATCAGCTCTTCTCAAGAAGTGGCAGTCCTCACAGCCCTAGAACTTGATGGTCTCAGGCTCGCTCAATCGATTCCTGCCTACTCCAATTCTTAATCTCCCCCTTCTTTTAGGCTGCCAATTCACGCTGTAGCTTGTCTCTTGCTCAACTAAGTAGCAACCCTGTGTTTTCTAAGTTGTTTTGTAAGTTGTTTAACCCTGTAAGCGATCATCTTTCTTCTAATATAAAGTAAGCGATTCTCTCGCTTCTTTTTCAAAAAAAAAAAAAAAAGAACTGCAGATGCCACCCTACAAAGCGTACGCCACATCTGAATGATGTTGCCTCAATGCCTCGTCACTTTTTAGATCGAAGAAGAAACAGAGTTTCCTCCCAACGTTGCACAGTCCCTTCCTGATTGGCCTAACAGATCGAATCAGAATCAGAGATATAAAAGATGTTGTTTTAAGACTCGTGCCGATGAGATGTCATAAATCTAAGATAGGATGACATGTATATTATGTAGCATTGATTCTGTAGAAACATGAGTCGTGTAATGTATCTCCAAACTGAAACGATTTTTATAAAAATATTATTTCCAAAAGATTTCCTAAAAGATTCTTCTTTCCAAATGAGGCTAAAATTCTGGCCCAGTTTCATTGGCCAATTCAATTGCCAAACTGTGACGATCGAAATGTTACCTACTGACCCTGTACTGAGCTACGAACGGGATCGCCTAAAAATGTGAGCAAATTTACGGCTGAGATGCACTATTACTAACTGCTGAGTTATTCTGCAAATGTGTTTGACCCTCTGACAGTGACTAACACGCACAGTTATTTGGGGCACCTTAAAATTTTCCACATAGAAATCACAGTGTGCTGCTATGTCATTAGTCTACACACATGAAACTGAAAGAATACAGCAAAGCATGGACCAAATAAAACCTGGTTGAAACTTGAAAGAAATTAAACGTGATCAGAGTCCAACGGAGCATGACATGCAGCTTACATGCAATTAATCTCCACGTGTGCGTCGCTAATGACCTCGCCCTTGATCACGCTTAGCATGAATGCATGATAAGTTCGGCAGGCGCACCATTGAAGGGACCTAATAATACATGCGATGCTGATCGCATTAGGTCTGCCTCTTATCTCTGAATTGCTAATCAATCACCAGCTGCCTGCATTGACCCCATCAGATCTTTATCTGCAACGTCAGTAGCACAGCCCGCTGCTGACCTGGCATGCCACGTCACGCCAAAGCCTCCGACGTGGAGGTCCAGAGTCGCCGCTGTATTGACACGTCGGCGCTGCCCACATGGCTTGGCCTCGCTGGCCGGAGGGCAGAAATGTCCCAAGTTAATCAATCCGTGAGCGCAATGCCCACTAAAACCAAAAAGAAGTTGCCGATTACATATCCTCCGATGATCTCCTATCTCGGAGCATCATCTGTCCAGCGGATTATGTAGATTAAAGCTAATTCGGTAAGCGCACAAGGGTTAAAATGACCAAACGAGGGTTGCTATCATGCTGGGGAAAAGGGCAGAGGCCATTTATTTTTGTTGCCATCCTTAGTCTAATCATGGTTCAGGCTAAAGTGGTTAAAGCTAAGTAAAGTGATTGTAGCAGAAGCGTGTAATTAATGGGTGGAATGGAGCTGAGGCTACCTCATTAGTATAATCTTCCTGGCTTGGAAAAAGCAAGAGAAATGTGACCTACTAACCTCTTAAACCACTAGTGATGGGTTGAGGTTTTTGGATGGATGGGGGACGAGGTGAGCTAGCTCAGTGGCGAAGGAGGACTGCAACTGTGGCAGCAGATAGCACCCCCGGATTCTGCACTCTCTGCTAGCTGTTGCATACTTTCATATCTCGTTCCCAGCTAGTGGCCTGGTGGGGTGCGTCGTTCTAGAATATCGTGTAGCAAAATTGGTCTTCTGTTGGGTAAGCAGTACAAGCTGAAGCTGATGGATGCAGAGCCCACATCGTCAGGTGAAACATGCCAAACAAGACGAGGCAATACAAAGGATGGCCACATCACTGTGTCCTGTCGGAATCGAGGCTGCCAACCACGTTACGGAGAAGCTGATGGATTGCATGCATGCGTTTCAAAAAATGAGGGCTTGAATGCACTAAGCACATATGCATTTCCTGATCTGTATTTCTTCTGGCTCTATTAGCACGAGATTAATTCCAAACACCCGTACGTGGAATTCGCGAATGTAGTTTCAGAAAAGACGAGTCCGTGCCTTCGTGGTACCGTCGCCACGAGACCAAAGTTAGGCTAATCTCCGCCAAACTTTACACATGCAAGATTAAAAAGTGATAAACTGGAGGCATAAAAAATATACTTGACGCTACAAATGTTATCGCATTAATCCTGTAGTGCGGCACTGAAAGTTGGTCTCGCTCACCACCATTACAGTTTTGGCCCTGGAAAATTGACCTCTACGACTACGATGTCGATGTGAGATTGTCGAACACCGGGTTGACCTGCCGGGGAGACATGGACCGAATTTTTCCCCCATTGATTCGTACGTGCATGTCTTGTAATATTCCTCACCAAACTTGTGCTTTAATCTGTCAACCACCTGACCAACAGCTCGATCGGTAAAATATTTAGTTCATTTGCGATTGTTCCACGTACAACGGCAATTAAACTGGGAAGGCTGGAAAGCCAAGCTAGTAAAATTTGTGAATGTAGAGTTTTGGTTGACAGATACTAGCTTTGATAATTAGATCATCGTCACCGCTCCGTCAAAAGTTAGAGAAAGTAAGTAAAGGACAATCATCCAACCTAAATAATGACGTGATTAATTAAGAGGCCTTTCCACGCACGACCTACGATTTGTTTACGACTCTGTTAAAAGTGGACTGGTGCAGCAGCCTGGATGGATGGCTTAGGGGGGAGGTGTATGCAGTAGAGAGCACTTATTGCCGTGCAGAAAGACGCTGCTAACTCCGTTTCATAAATACTTATCAGTTTTAAATTTAAAAATTTAAAGTTTGACTAATAATATTTTAAATAATCAAAATAAAGTGTGTATATATAAATTGTATGATTAAATTTACAATAAAAATATATTTGTTTATTTTTTTTAAAAAAATAATAGCTAAAATGAATTTATTCTTGTCAGAACAAGTATTTACAAACGGAACGGAGAGAGGCTAAGTTAGATGGTTTATGGCTAAATTTATTGTTCAAATAAGCATAAGTCATGTTAGGTTCAGTTGGTGGAAAAAATTTATGTTTTGTGCTTTTTAAGTTTATTTAGATCCCACTTTACCTAATGTCAGAAAATTATCTCAAATAGTAGTATTATCAATTAAACACTACACAAAATAAATTTAGAGATAATACAATATTTTCACCGTACCACACGAATAATTATGTCATATTTTAGATACTATTTATAAAAGGACAAAACTACTATCCAGACGTTCGATACTTCACCAATTATCGAACGCTTCACTGAAACATTCGTCTTCAACAGGTGAAACGTTCATCTTTAACAGTTAAAACATTTCTTCAATAGATAAAATATTCGAAATAAAAAGGATAAAAAATATTTAAAATAAAAGGGTGAAACATTTTGATCCCACATATAAAACATTAAGTTATAACTACTATAAGTATAAAATATTTATCTTTAACATATGAAACATTTAAAATAAAAAGGGTGAAATAAACTAGGCCGATTTCCTGGGCTATGTGGACGTCACTGGGCTGAGTGCTTGTGTCGGACTTCCGACGAAAATCAATTTCTTTTTAAGTTTATAAAAAGGACCTATTGCTCGGAGATTTTTCCATGACGGAATTGAGAGGCCGGGGCTCCTATCAGATGAAAAGTGGAACGACCAAATGCATATGGTACGTACGTTTTCCCCTCCACGCAACAAAGGATAGGAGTCGTCCAGAGGCGTGCCTCAGATTGATGGCGACTGAATCTGGCCTTCTGGGTGCCGGCGTGCGGCATGGCGAAGGTAGTGCTCGCCGCTGGTCTCCGCCTCCGTCTCCACCATGTATGGTCTCACCATTGTCAACGCCGACTGAAGATTTTTCTGATCTCTTCAACTGCAGTATCATTGTAAGTTTGCTATTAGATTTTGACTCAACATAGAAAAAATCTTAGTTAAATATGTCTGGGGTAGCTGTTAGTATAATCTGGGGTAGCTGTTAGTATATTTGTCTTTCGTACTTTTACTGTAAAGTTTTTTTACATAAATCTTTATTTGATATTGATTTGATCCGTACAATCTAAGTCCTAACAACTGTCGGAAGTCAGATTTTAAGCACGGCATCAGCTTTTACCACATATTTATCTCATGCGCAATTGCACGTCTTTCTTGAATCTGGCAATCGTGAACTGTGAACTCTTCGTCCTCGTCAATGGCGCCAACTTCTTCAACAAACAATCCACCATTGCAAGTTCCGTTCCACACTGTATCGGAGAGCCTCCTGCTTTGCCTATGTTGTTGGCATTTGGCACAGTTCACATTTGCGTCGTCCTTTTATTACCGCTTCTTCGTCATCACCCGCAAACGTAACATCATGGACTCATGGTAAAAGAGGGAGAAAGGTGAAGCACCTGACGACGGTGGCACACCTTTCGCATCTTTATGCACAGGGTGCTTTCTACAGGTCGTACCAAATCTATTCCCAGGCACAAACTTTGTTGTCAACCGAATAAGATTTACAATTTCTTATGATTAATTTTTGCTACAGTTCCTGGGCATCCAAAAAAAATATGATTTGAATTGTAGTTCAGTTCCAACCCTGCTTGAAAATTGAATTGTCACCCCGATTCCACGAGCCTAGTTAGATTCAGGTACCAAAAAAGAATCTTGAGACACAAGATTTATTGGTAGTCCCCTCCGTTTGGTGTTACAAGTTTTTGAATTTTTTATAAGTTAAAATTTTAAACTTTGTCTAATTTTATAAAAAATATCAACAACTACAGTATCAAATTAGTTTTATTAAATCCACCGTTAAATATGTCTTAGTATATTTATTTAATATTATAGATGCTACTATTTTTATTTAACTATGACCAGAATTAGAGAAGTTTAACTTAAAAACAAATAACTTGTAATATAAAACGGAGGACGTAGACAGTTGATTATTTAACTTTTTGATCAAATAGTTTGATGGTTTAAACGAATAAATTTAATGCTATTTAGTTGATTAACAACTATACATTTATTACAATAATGTATATGTATATTAAAAAATGTACATTTAGAAATTTAAAAATACATGTTGTATTGTAATCTGCACCGATAATCCGCCTTTAGCTAAAAAGAACGGGCCTGGTAATTCCCCTTGCGAAGGGGATCTAGTGGGCTTTCAAGATAGAAGTTGCGATCATCTGAGGTAAGACGTGGGCCTAAAGTTGTGGTCACCTGGGGTAAGAAACACAAATGGCCGCCTATATACCCGACAACATGCTTCTGTGGTGTACTTTATCTGGGCCTTTACCAATGGATTAGAGAGCATGTAAAGAGCGCGTCACGGAAAATTTATGAATAGCGATCTCGGACAAACATAAAGGACAGGTGATTCCGCTGCTAGAGCAGACTGCTCTGACGTCCGAGCAACTGCTCTGCTCGAAGTACCAACACGTTTGGTGATCACGGGCCATCAACCCCGAGTATCACGTTACACGACTTGAGATCCAAACGAACCACACTGCACCGAGGCCTATACCATACTACTGAAGTACGTGACCAAAGCCTGCATGTGCATCATGGTCCATGTGCAACCACTGTTTTCCACTCTGACATGTCGTTAAACCCAGAATAATAGTACAATGTCGCGCCGCGCACAGTGCCACCGATCCCGACGTAACAGAGCAACCGAACATCCGCCGTACGAGAGGTTAGCGATCGAGCGCCGTGCGAGCAATGATGCCGGGGCCGGGGTCGCGCACCGGCGGGCCAAGCGTACGCAAAAGGAGGCCAGGAGTGGACGAGAGGAGAGGGAAGTGAACAGTTCGGCCGGCCCAAAAGCGGAGGCCCCGAGCCAATGGCCGGTAAAAGCCGGGGGTGGGGAGGGGTAGCACGCGGCTCTCCCGCGCTGCGCGCGCGGGGGCCCTGCACGCACGCATGGGAGTACGCGACACATGTGGCGTTCAGGGAAGGATGCGCGCGGTTGGTGTCCCACACTCCCGCTAGGGATGACAATAGGATATGATCGGATGGTATATATCCATATCCGTATCTATTTGTTTGACGGATAAAAATATGTGTTTATATCTATTGTCCGTGAACGTTGTGTATCTGCTGGTATATCTGTTTACCTGCGAAGTGTGACTGCACATTCACATAAAGAAGAAGAAGCGAGGGTTGGTGGCTGGCCCTAGAGGCGAGGGCGGCGTGGGGGCAGCCCGGATCGACGCAGGACGACGTGGGGCAGCACGCTCTCGGGATCTTGTCCGTGCAAGGCAACGTGGAGCAACGCGCGGGGCCACGCGTGGTGAGGCGCGTAGGGAGATGCGGGGCAGCACGCTGGCACGGGCGGTGAGAGGCGAAGAGAGAGATGGAGAGGGAGACGACAGTGACTGGTAAGACCATGAGAGGTAGAGAGGGAGCGGGAGAGGGAGAGGGAGGGAGCCGGCGGCTGTGGGGTGGAGGAAGGAGAGAAGGGAGAAGGGAGAAGATGGGCTAAGGTTTAGGAATTATTTTTATACTCAGTTTAATCGAATAAACGGGTAAACAGGTATAGATAGTCATACTCGTTTATCCATTAGATATGATTTTAAAAACATATCTAATCCTAATAGGATTTTTATTCACAGATAAACAGGTAATGGGGTCGGATTGCCATCCCTAACTCCCGCTGTCCCAGCCTCGGCTGGACGAAGGGCGGAAGGGCTGGGGCCTTTCGGAACAGTACTGCTTCTAGTACGCGTTAACCCCGCTGTGCAATTGTGCATTTGGGAGTGGCATGCCACCGCGGCGGGATGGCCGGCGTGCGCCCTGCGTGGGTGGCAGGTGGCCGACATGCGCCGGGCTCGGCAGGGGACGGCCGGATGGGGCGCGAGGGACGAGGCGGAGGCGAGGAAACTCAGGAAAGGGCGGCGTGGTGGCGACGCCCGGCCAGGGGCGGGAGGAGCCACGTGACGCGAGTTGCGGGCGTGGCGTTCGAGGGTCGTGGTGGGCGGCCGGTGACAGATGTGGGCGCAGACAACTGCAGTGGTCGTGCCGGTGCTACTGTTGTTGCTCGGTCGGTCGGGACATGCCACGAGGCGGCAGCCGGACATTCCCTGCCATACGTGTCCCGTTAATTCCGGGTAGGCCATTTCCTCCAACGGGAACGGTAGGCTTTACATTTGACATTCATAAGATAGATCTAGTACATGATTTTTTCACGCCAAATTTACAGCCACCATGTGTATGCTTTAGGTACTCATATGTGAAACGATTTGGAGACCTGCGACGACACGAGCAGCAACGGAGCATGCATGAGTAGGTGTGTACCAAACGCGCGAAAGATGAAGGCGCCGCTCCATCCCCCAACTTTGGTGGGGGTGGTCCAATCAAAGGCCTGGCTAGCGCTAGTCGGCCCGGCCAAAATATCTCGCAAACGTCGCTGTTGCTTTCCTCTTTTTCACTTTCTTTTGGTGGTCCTCGGAGCCACTGGCGCTCGAAGACCGTGAGCAGTGAGCCAACGATCCATCGAGCATGAGCAGGAAGCCAGGAAGCCAGGAACCAAACCCAGCTCCATCCAGGATCATCCCCGTACCCGCGGACAAGCTGTAAAAACTCCCTGCACAACGTACCTTCCTGCCGACGTGTGCGTATCGCAGCGTGACACGTTCTCTCCACGGCCTCACTGGACTGTCACCTCGAGAGCAGCTGCTACTTACCCATAAAAATCTGGCATCCATCGTTCGATCACGAGCTGTCCACTTGTGCAGGGTTTGCTTCTGGAGTAGTACTACTACTCGATGTAACTACATCGATCGCTCTCGACGGTCATCGCCATCGAGGAAGATCCAACCCAGCGATTTCGATCTCGCGATCACAAAAACCATCGATCGAGTGATCACTGATCATCAGCTAGCTGTTCGCCTGTTAGGCTTGACGGCTGCGTCAAACGTAGCACACCAGCGGGCTACTGTTTACCTATCGAACCTCGCCGATCGCTAGCAAGGCACTCTCCTGTCTCTCCGGTCCAAACGCTACAGTCCACCGATCCGAATCATCACCATTCACCAGCGCGTCGTTCTCGCGTCGCGCGGCCGGGTCTTGGATGCAATCGAGAGCCGACATGTTTGACGGCCGGCCGAGAGTTAGCAGCAGATGCATGCAGCCCGATCGATCACGGCCGCGCGCCGGCCGACTGGTTAATTACCCGATCGCTACGGCATGGCGACACCCACCGCGCGCCAAAGATTAGCTAGCTAGGGGTGTGGCTGAAGCAAACTCTACCAAATTACTAGCCCTGTGCGCGACTGTGGATGAATGGCTCTCGTACGGGATGTCGCTGGTGGACGACGACGACGTCCTGCGGCTGCAGCATGCTGCATGCCATCCGATCGAGAGGAAGGTCGTTGCGGCCGGGGGAATAACGGCGCGTTTGTCAGCTTGCTGCAGGACGTACGCGAAACGTAATATCGGCCGCGTCGACGTCGAGGATGTGGTGTGGAATCTCCCGAGATGATGATATGATGGTGCTTTCTAGTTTGACTCGAATACTCGATCGATGTTTTGAGACGACGGTGCTGGTTGATCTGAGCAATTATATAGAAATCTATGCAGCTAGTAGAATTAATTAATGCGCTGTATGCTGTATATTTGTCGAGGAACTGATTTTTTCTTGTCTAACAATTATTTTTTAATCTACTAGAGCAACACCGAATATCTCATGTGTCTCTCTTTCCTTGCGAAAAAAGAATGATCTAAATTAAAAGAGCTTTGTGACGGTACACTCTTTACCCTTAGGAGGTAATACTTAAGATTAATCTGGATCGTTGATTTTAGTTAGGATTAAAATAAACTTAAATTAAAAATACTCGATGACCGGCAGAAAATTGAAAAGTCAGCGCAGAAAATTAGAAAGTATGTGTAGTAAATTAGAAAATTAGCGTAGAAAATTAAAAAATCTGTGCAAAAAAAATAAAGGGTGATCATCATCTTTAATTCTAGCTATTAGATCAAAACAAATGGACAGTTCACAATATTTCTGTGTACCGTAAAATTTTTCAATTAAAATTTAAAATTTGTACTTTAGCTCGCATCCTTACTCTTAACAACAAAAACTTATGATCTAAAAAATGCAATCAAATGTTTATATTTTAATGTGACACTTGTAAAAAGTTGTCAGACCCTCGATTCTTAAAAATATTTTTAAAAAACAAATGATTTTTTAAATTTATCATGACACACGGGCATTTGGCTTGCATTGTATGGCAGATTGAAACATCGTTAACCTGAGTACGGCAAAATTTAGCAGGAAACATTTGGTAACGAAGACGAAACTGCACGCAGCGATTTCGCATCCTTTACCGGTATTTTAATATATATAGTTCTCTTTTCACAAAGTGAAGGGCGTAAGGAAATGAGAAATGACTACTGAGGCAAAAGCAAGGCCTTTGGATAGTGTCATTGACCTTGCCAGAGTGTACTTGAGCTTCAGGAGACAAAATTATGGGTCTTAACCCCATAAATGATGGGTGTGCTACGTGTCTTCTAGTCTTTAGCTAGCCCTTACCTCACCGTAGCTCTACGACCCTACGATGCACACAATCAACCAACTGAAATTTTAGAAATTTATTTCTGAAGGGCCTACAGATATATACCTATAAGATGTATATATGTATATATATATGGGTGTGATATAGATATATTGGCTACGTACTCATATTGATTACTTGTATATGTCGTTTTAAACTCATACAAAAAAATAATAAATCAATTCAAATTACTTTGTTACCTTTTATTTATTCTATTTAGGAAAAGATGAATTATTTATGTGTGTGAGAGATAACATTTATTTGACAATAATTAACAAACATACAACAAAAGATAAAAAAAATGGGTAGAAAATTTGAAACAACTTATATTTAGAAAAAAAATGAGGAAGCTAAATGACTTATATAAGAAATTAGTGGGAATATAAAAATGAACTTATACAATTTGTCTTGCAAAAAGTCATACTTTTGACTCTATATTGTCATTAAAATCTATAGTCAAAGTTTTGTATTGGACACCGTGAAAAATCTTTTCATTTGGGGATGAAGTATAGCAAACTCTTCCATGTGCCGCGCATCCAATTCGTCCAAAAGTACACAACACTGTCAATTCCACTTGGATCTGCTAGAATCGGCAAACAAATTTGAAAACAAAAATATGATGTGTTGCTGCCTCGTAGAGTGGAGCTTCTTCTCCAAGCTAGTACTGAAGGACCATATATAGTGCATTTAGCAATGCAGCAGATCTAATTTAATTAAGCCCCTCCTTCCTATCCTATCCCTCTGTTGCCCTACCAGACTACAAGATGATGGTAGAATTGTTGGCATGTATGGAGGACAATCATGAGAAGTCAGGCATACATCACTACGACAAAAAGGGCAGTGGAAGGAAACCCTAGAAATATTCTCTTGGTAGCCTCAGACATAGTGAGTTAGTGATGACATATGATTGGGTTAGCAAGAATAGTGCACAATTGACTAATAGGTGCAGCATCCTATTTCTTACTGTAGCAACAATTGTACTACATCATGTACAACAAGTTACTCCTTCACATTTCTTATAGAGTCATTCGTTTTATAACTTCTATATTTTTTTTATCTTTTCTCTCCTATCTGGCCTTGGTAAATAAATATCACTTTTCTTATAAATAAACAAATTTCTAAAATATAATAAACAATAGACAATAAATTTATTTGGATTTATTTTGTAATTCTTGTGTATGAGTTTAAAATAACCCATATAAAAAATCAGATAAAGTAGTAATTAAGAAAAGTTTGTGCATGTGTGGAGTTACAGAAAGAACTATTTGGCAGTCCTTCCCTATATGGATTTGAGGGCTTGTTGGAGAATATCATCGTGGGTTTGAGTCTCAGTTTTTAGCTAGTCTAGAACTCTGGCCCAAAATCTAAACAAATTAAAACTAAACTAAATATCACTATTTATGCTTTTATTCAGGTTAACAAATTAAAACAATGAAATGATATTTTTAACTAAAAGGAGGAAAAACCATTGTTTTCAGGGCTCTGGGCCATCGTTGGCTAGGCCCTGTGAAGGTAGGCATTTCTCGGTTTGCTCAATGTTTGAATATGCCTATTAAGAATCAATTTTGTAAATTGTAATAAGGTGGTTAGTCGTGAGATGTGAGGAATAGCATATAATGTAATGTTTTTTTGAGGAAGTAGCGAGAGAGTCGCTAACTTGAATTTAAGAAGAAAGACCGAAGTCAAGTTTTACAGAAGGATTACATTAAAGAGGGCTGGGGAGGAGAAGGAATTATAGAGGGATACGGCTAAATAGAGAAGAGAGGTTATGGAGGCTCAAGAATAAGGTTTGTGCCTGTGTTTGCAAATTGTAGAGATTCTATTTGAGTGACTATCATGTCAACTATAGTGTCAATTGAGTTTATTTCGGATTAAAAGATTCGACAATTATGCTCTTTCCAGATATTCCACCACGTGTGGACAATAAGGAGTGGAAATTTTTTTTGTCTGATTGTTCGACAATTATGCTCTTTCCAGATATTCCACCACGTGTGGACAATAAGGAGTGGAATTTTTTTTTTGTCTGATTGTTGGATGTTTTTCATTGCTCGTCGCTACCAGCTCTGAATGTTCTTGCCTGTGGAAATATTGGGTGTTTCCATGAAGTTGAAATGGAGAATTTGAGTCCATACTCGAATTGTGAAGTTGCATTTTTGGGCTACATGGTTAGGAGTTTCAAAAGCATTGAGGCAAAGGCCGCACAGTGGATTACAGGGCTAGCCATGCTTGAGAAGATTACCGGCTGTTATAATTTTGTTGCTTATTAAGGTCCAGGTGAAAAATTTGCATCGTGGCTATGTCTGCGCGTGCCAAAGGTCCATAGTTATGATTGGTTTTGTTGAGCCCAAGAATTGTGCTTTGTATGCTGAGTGAGATGAGTATGATCCCGAGTTGGTCCATTTCCATTGAACATCGTTTGGTATGTTGATTTGGAGATTAATATTGGAAACCATCGTTGTAATGTTGAGAAGTTGCCGAAGTTGTTCTTCTAATGATAGACGCTTGACCCAGCGAATCCAAGTATTGTTGTCAAGAGCTTGTTTAACCGTTGTGTTTTTCCTTGTGCTGATTTTGAAAAGATCTGACATCCGAATTTTAAGAGGTTCTGGCTTGATCTAGTTGTCATACCAGAAGTTTGCAAGCTTGCCATTACCCAGATGAATTATCGTTGAAGCTCGGAAAAAGATCTTTGTCTTGTGAATTGCAAGGTGTTAGGAAGTTTATCCATGGTCTAGTTTGGTCCTTCTATTTATATTAGAACCACATAATTCTAAGTGCTCTGCTCAATAGTGTTAAATCCAGCATTCCTAGCCCTACATATAATGTAATGTAGTTGGTAGGGTTCAGTCTTGTAAGTATATTGCAATTAATGGTTTCGCATCTCTGTCATCTTTTCTACGTTCTTCTTTAATTGACTCGTAACTGATTGAGAGGCAACTTCTCTCTATTGAGTTGACAACTACAACACTGCAATACCTCACTTGCCATCACTTTATCATTGTAGATATGTCTAGGCCACTAAACTATATAGACACGAGACTCAAGAGAATATTTCACACATAACATGCACACTGTTTACACTCATATAATTAATTAAGAGACGAGACGTTAAATTGATTGTAATCCTAATATAACGAACAACACAATCTATGTTATAAAACTACAATCACTACTAGAAAATGGAATACTCATGTCAGCGGCACCATTTTTCTAACGGTTTTTTAATTTTCGACAGAAATACAAAAATAGACTGTCGATTTATGGTTTACCAACAGGAAAGTTTATTTGGTCTGAATGAAATTAACTATTAAGCAATAGCTAAATGACATTACAGCCTACATTTAATTACCTACATGATGTTAAGAGCAGATCTAATAACATCTGGGTTCTTCAGGATATCAATGCTTTGGCTTGCCTGTCCGACAATCTCAGCCCATTTCTGTTCAGTGATAGGATAACCTTGTCAAAACTTCATTTAGTAGAAAGGTGGGTATATGTTCTAGAATGTAGAATAAGGAACTGATTAGGGAGGCTCATCAATCTTTTGAGGTATTCATCTCTCTTAGTGTTATCAGATTCAGCTTGAATCATGTGACCAACCTAAGCAGCAAAAAAAGAATAAAAAACAATATTAATTGTAAACTATTTTGATTTAAGCTATGTTGTACATATTTTGGTTCAAACATACCGATTCATAAAATGTATGAATATGATGTGGCTCAAGATCAGCAATTGTCGTAGCAAGGCTGGACAACAGTTCAGAAACAAATGGTTTGTTCTCGCCCACCTAAATAACAAAGAAGCATGAAAGGTGGTGTATAACTGTTGCTAGCATATCCTGATCATGTAACTTACAGAGAACTCTAAACATCACCATGCTGCATCCTGAATCCATGGGTTCATGTAACATACAGAGAACTCTAAACATCACCATGCTGCATCCTGAATCCATGGGTTCATGTAACATACAGAGAACTCTAAAACCAGAGCACCATAAGTCAGATAAGAAAGACTTTCTGATTCAGAAGTGTGTGTGTGAGCTCCCATTTTCTGCTGCCCAATGGAACATGAGGTTTCTGCAGTGGAGACCATATGATTTCTGAATCATGAATTTTGACATTTACATTTGCTAATGCTTTAATTAATCTTCATATGCTGCGCTTGTTCTAAGTCACAGCAGAAGATCAAGAAGAGGCAGATCAGGTTTTTGAAAACTATTTGAAGTAAAGGGTGCGAGACATGATGCATCAAGCCCATGTGGATTGTGTAAAGGAGTATTATAGGAAACAAGATCAAACACTAGATGATTCACTAGCACGCCCAATAGAGCTTGAGTATGGACAATACATTGAGAGTAGGCTCATATGGTTTGATGACACTTTGTGGCCTGAGATATGTACTTATTGGTGCTCAGAGGTGTTCAAAGCAAAGCGAAAGTGAGCGCAGGAGTGTCGTTTGAGTTCCAAAGATACTGCTCAAAACCATGGAGGATTTAGACCATTCACAGAGACACAATAAGTTCTGCTATGTATATGTGTTTTTATTGTAAAACTTGCAGGCATATTTCTATTGCTATCTTTCTCTTTTAAGTATTAACTGTCTTTGTAGGCAACTATGTTTGGATAAGAGAAGGCAACCCCTCTTAATACATATGCTGTAATGAAATCTCAGATAAAAAGTATAGATAATAATGGTACTAGTGGTTCAATCAGTAGCCGCAAAGCACAGAAGCACATGGTATGCATCTTGAATACTTTTGCAACAATGCATTATGTACTTAGTATCTTGAAATTTGTGTGTGTATCCTACACTTACTAGCTGTTTTTGGAGATGAATTGTGCATCTTGAAAAAAGACCCTTGTTTGTAGGATGACTATATTGCAGGTGTTCGGAGGGCTGCATGCCCAGAAGAAGAGGATGAAGAACATGTGGACATATAAGAGGAAGTGCAAGGGTAGGAGTAAAACCAAGAGCTGAATGCGAAGGTGTTGTATGATGTGTCAGGTGGCACACCTCATGCCGTTTGGCCATAGCAAATGGTGCTGTCCAAGCAGCTGATATCAAGGCTACTACAAAAGAGAGTGACGTGTGGCCATTAAATTTGGTTTTCATGCGAAGCATAGCCAATGAAAATGCACAACTACGTCGTGAAAATGCAAGACTACAACAAAAAATCATGATAAGGACAATGCACTGTAGCAAAACAAAGTTACTACAGAGTTAATATTGGTATGCATAACTGAATTTCTATTTTTAAGTTTTTACAACTAGTGAATTTTTGATGTTCTGAATTATAATTGCTCTCTGATGGTAATGTGCCCAAGAGAATTCTGGGGGAACCGAAAGTTCTGGCTTGAGGCCGGAAGTTCTGGCTTCTGGAGCATCCGAAAGTTTCGGGCCAGCCCCAGTTTTGGTTTCTGGAGGAGCCTGAAGTTCCAGTTAGACAAGAAGTTCCGGGCCTGCCTGGACGAACCGAAAGTTCTGGGTCAAAATAAATTTAATACAGAAGGTTATTTTCGGAAGTTTCGGTTAGAACCGGAAGTTCCGGTCCAGGTGAACAGATTAGATCTATTGGGCTTTAATACAAAATAAAGGCCCATGATAGGGCACTATATAAAGAGAGGAGGGGCTAGCACAAAAAGGCTGCTGTTGCTCCTGGTTGAGAACCCTAGCCGCCATTTCTCTTCTCTCCTCGATTACAAGTGTTGTGATCGATCTTCTAAATCTCGTGAGTGGTGCTAGCACGCCGACGCGAGATAATCTTGTCCCTGGACGTGTGGATACCATAGAGGCACTACTTAAATAGTGGTGCCCGTCTTCTTCCCATGGAGATCGCCGGATCGTGGGATCGCGTTGTCTTCATCGCCGGATCGCCGATAAACGAATGGAGCCGGGAGGAGCTACTCGAGGACGTACTTCATCGACTCTACTTCTGCTGTCCAAGCGCGTCTTGTGGTTCAAGGTAACGATCCATGATCTCATTACACGCATGGTTCCTGGGCTAACGGGGTAAATTTTTGAAATTAAGCGCTAGCGTAGCCTCCTCATAACCCAACAGTGGTATCAGAGCGTACGTGCGTAGTGTTCAATCTGGATCAATCACATATAGGTGATATGTGATGGAAATAGATTGGATCTATTATTTTTCATCGGATTTTCAAAAGTTCCGAGTGTAACCCAAAAGTTTTGGGACGAAATAAACTTCGATACAGAATGTTATTTTCGGAAGTTTCGGGTCCGGAAGTTCCGGTTGGACTAGAAGTTTCGGACAGAAATAAATTCCGAGTCAGAAGGTTATTTTCAGAAGTTTCAGGTGTGACCCAGAAGTTTCCAACCAAAATAAATTCAAGTCAGAAGGTTGATTTCAGAAGTTCTAGCCCTGAGTCGGAAGTTCCGGGCCCTTCGACTGGAAGTTCCGAGCCTCTGAGCTGGAAGTTCTGGGCTTGGTTCAGTCACGTCTAGATTCTGTCTAACTCATTTTTGCAGGGAATGTTGTGACTGGTATGGCTTTGTAAATGTATGAGATGCATGAATGTAATAACATAGCCTGCGTGTGATGGTTGATTACAGCATAAGGCTGCTTAAATGTTGTACGACCTGCGCGTCGACATGTGATGCTTCTGCTCATGTAATTAGTATAGTGCTATTAGGTGTAATAGACTGATACAAGTTCATGGAGGCCTGAAGCGTGATGATCCGACAGACAGAAACCATGGAGATGGCGATCACCATGCGAGAGGGTCATACTATGTCACAGTTAATATGATTGCCTGTGATGTTTACTTATGTTCCTGTCATACTATTCTTTCGTGTTTCGTGTGCGGTAGACATCGTTACCATGTTAGAATAGTTTCTCTCAGAAAATTAAGTATTGATGCTCTTTTCAATAACTGCACCTACCAAGGTTCTTGATCATCAATGGTGGGTCTGCTAAAGCAGAGTGTCGTCTTTTATCTTGACCAGTTAGGGTGGATATCGGACAACCACATGCATAGTATTGGTTTGCTTAACAAAGCTATCAAAACGGTTTTGGGCTTTGGGGCATGGAGTTGGGAGTCGGGCATTGGATGCTACCCCAACGAATAAGAGTCACATAGAGATATGATTAGCAAAGTGTTGCTTACCTATGTCACTAATTTTCTAGCAGTGATGCCAAAACTCACTAGGAGTTAGATGAATATGGATCTTGTCCCACAATGTGTCGTTAGAGGGAAAACGATCATTTTACATATTGTGGCACATCTTTTATTTGATAGAAGATTAACATAGCATAGTGCTAAACCTTACATTATTGTTGTAGATCATGGCACCAACTACAAAGAACACTTCTGTTTTTAATCTGCGATCTATCCTAGAGAGGGAGAAATTATCTGGAACAAATTTTATTGACTGGTACAGGAACTTAAGAATTGTTCTCAAGAAGGAGAAAAATGACTATGTTCTAGAGGAACCCCACCCTAATGAACCAACGGATGATACATCACTTGCTAATAGGCGGGCTTATGAGAAGCACGCCAGTGATTCAATTGATGTCAGCTATCTCATGCTTGCCTGCATGTCTTCTGAGCTTCATAAGCAATATGAGGATAGGGATGCCTACGATATGATCGTAGGGCTGAATGGCATGTTTGAGAACCAAGCACAGATTGCGAGGTATAATGTCTCAAAGTCCTTGTTTACGTGCAGGTTGGCAGAAGGCAGTCCAGTGAGTCCTCATGTGATCAAGATGATTGGTTACGTTGAGAACCTAGAAAAACTCGGATCTAAACTTGATAATGATTTAGCCACAGATGTGGTTCTTTAGTCGCTCCCTGCGAGCTTCAAGCCGTTTATTATGAATTTTTATATGAATGGCATGAAGAAAACCTTGGCTGAATTGCATGGGATGCTCAAGACAGCCGAGGAAAGCCTTAAGAAAAATCCTAGTCATGTGACGATGGTTCAAAAGGAAAGTAAGAAGAGAAAGCATAAGGAAAAGGCTAAAGCTCCAGATGCAATCTCAAGCTCTAAGTTTAATTCAGCTAGAAAGTCCAAGTCGGGCCCTGCTAGCTCTGACACTTGCCACCACTGCCATAAGCCTGGCCATTGGAGGAGGAATTGTAAGTTATACTTAGAAGAACAAAAGAAAAAGAAGAAAAGTGTGACTTCCGCTTCAGGTATAAATGTTATTAAAATTTATCTTGCTACTCGTCCAAGTGATTCATGGGTATTTGATACCGGATCGATGATTCATACTTGCAAATCATTGCAGGGGCTGAAAAGGACTAGGAAGTGTGCAAGAGGCGAATTGGATGTTCGCGTCGGCAATGGTGCAAAAGTTGCTGCGTTGGCCGTCGGCGTTTATTCTTTGTCGCTACCATCAGGATTAGTTTTGGAGTTAAATAATTGTTATTTTATTCCTACCTTGGGTAGAAACATTATCTCTTCGTCATGTTTAGAGGAAGACGGTTTTGAATTCGTAATAAAGAACAAGTGTTGTTTGATATTTTCGAATGGTATACTTTATGGTGTTTGTCCATTGTTGAATGCCTTATATATTCTGAATCTTGAGGATACACATGTCTATAACATTAATACAAAGAAACCTCGACTCAATAATTTGAATCCTACCTATGTCTGGCATTATCGTTTCGGTCATATAAATGAGAAGCGCATGCAGAAACTCCATAGAGATGGGATTTTGGAGTCATTTGATTTTGAATCGTTTGACACATGTGAGTCTTGTTTACTTGGCAAGATGACTAAGACGCCTTTCACTGGTCAAAGTGAGAGGGTAAATGAACTGTTGGCCATCGTAGTATGGATTTGGTTAGACGATGGGGAGTGCTGTGGACGAATCTTGATGGTTATCTCTAACTAAGAGACATGGGAGATTTTTAGACAGGTTCGGGTCTCTCGGAGGATAATAACCATAATCCTGTGAGTGTTGAATGAGATTTAGGGCGTGAATAGCCTTAAGCGTATGAAATCGTCTAGGAAAATGTGCCCTTTACAGGCTCCCTCCGATCCCTTTATATGAGAGATATCGGGGATTATAAATTATAGTTAATAGGAAAAAGTCTGAATTACACATTCGAAGTATCGCTGAAGTTTGAATAACCCCCTAAAGAATTTTACCGTCTGAAAAGCACCAGTGGTATTGCAAAACAGCTCA
>KE373216.1:57076-72196 GCA_000418225.1 Zizania latifolia
AATAAACGGGTAAACAGGTATAGATAGTCATACTCGTTTATCCATTAGATATGATTTTAAAAACATATCTAATCCTAATAGGATTTTTATTCACAGATAAACAGGTAATGGGGTCGGATTGCCATCCCTAACTCCCGCTGTCCCAGCCTCGGCTGGACGAAGGGCGGAAGGGCTGGGGCCTTTCGGAACAGTACTGCTTCTAGTACGCGTTAACCCCGCTGTGCAGTTGTGCATTTGGGAGTGGCATGCCACCGCGGCGGGATGGCCGGCGTGCGCCCTGCGTGGGTGGCAGGTGGCCGACATGCGCCGGGCTCGGCAGGGGACGGCCGGATGGGGCGCGAGGGACGAGGCGGAGGCGAGGAAACTCAGGAAAGGGCGGCGTGGTGGCGACGCCCGGCCAGGGGCGGGAGGAGCCACGTGACGCGAGTTGCGGGCGTGGCGTTCGAGGGTCGTGGTGGGCGGCCGGTGACAGATGTGGGCGCAGACAACTGCAGTGGTCGTGCCGGTGCTACTGTTGTTGCTCGGTCGGTCGGGACATGCCACGAGGCGGCAGCCGGACATTCCCTGCCATACGTGTCCCGTTAATTCCGGGTAGGCCATTTCCTCCAACGGGAACGGTAGGCTTTACATTTGACATTCATAAGATAGATCTAGTACATGATTTTTTCACGCCAAATTTACAGCCACCATGTGTATGCTTTAGGTACTCATATGTGAAACGATTTGGAGACCTGCGACGACACGAGCAGCAACGGAGCATGCATGAGTAGGTGTGTACCAAACGCGCGAAAGATGAAGGCGCCGCTCCATCCCCCAACTTTGGTGGGGGTGGTCCAATCAAAGGCCTGGCTAGCGCTAGTCGGCCCGGCCAAAAGATCTCGCAAACGTCGCTGTTGCTTTCCTCTTTTTCACTTTCTTTTGGTGGTCCTCGGAGCCACTGGCGCTCGAAGACCGTGAGCAGTGAGCCAACGATCCATCGAGCATGAGCAGGAAGCCAGGAAGCCAGGAACCAAACCCAGCTCCATCCAGGATCATCCCCGTACCCGCGGACAAGCTGTAAAAACTCCCTTCACAACGTACCTTCCTGCCGACGTGTGCGTATCGCAGCGTGACACGTTCTCTCCACGGCCTCACTGGACTGTCACCTCGAGAGCAGCTGCTACTTACCCATAAAAATCTGGCATCCATCGTTCGATCACGAGCTGTCCACTTGTGCAGGGTTTGCTTCTGGAGTAGTACTACTACTCGATGTAACTACATCGATCGCTCTCGACGGTCATCGCCATCGAGGAAGATCCAACCCAGCGATTTCGATCTCGCGATCACAAAAACCATCGATCGAGTGATCACTGATCATCAGCTAGCTGTTCGCCTGTTAGGCTTGACGGTTGCGTCAAACGTAGCACACCAGCGGGCTACTGTTTACCTATCGAACCTCGCCGATCGCTAGCAAGGCACTCTCCTGTCTCTCCGGTCCAAACGCTACAGTCCACCGATCCGAATCATCACCATTCACCAGCGCGTCGTTCTCGCGTCGCGCGGCCGGGTCTTGGATGCAACCGAGAGCCGACATGTTTGACGGCCGGCCGCGAGTTAGCAGCAGATGCATGCAGCCCGATCGATCGATCACGTCCGCGCGCGCGCGCCGGCGGCGACTGGTAAATTACCCGATCGCCACGGCATGGCGACACCCACCGCGCGCCAAAGATTAGCTAGCTAGGGGTGTGGCTGAAGCAAACTCTACCAAATTACTAGCCCTGTGCGCGACTGTGGATGAATGGCTCTCGTACGGGATGTCGCTGGTGGACGACGACGACGTCCTGCGGCTGCAGCATGCTGCATGCCATCCGATCGAGAGGAAGGTCGTTGCGGCCGGGGGAATAACGGCGCGTTTGTCAGCTTGCTGCAGGACGTACGCGAAACGTAATATCGGCCGCGTCGACGTCGAGGATGTGGTGTGGAATCTCCCGAGATGATGATATGATGGTGCTTTCTAGTTTGACTCGAATACTCGATCGATGTTTTGAGACGACGGTGCTGGTTGATCTGAGCAATTATATAGAAATCTATGCAGCTAGTAGAATTAATTAATGCGCTGTATGCTGTATATTTGTCGAGGAACTGATTTTTTCTTGTCTAACAATTATTTTTTAATCTACTAGAGCAACACCGAATATCTCATGTGTCTCTCTTTCCTTGCGAAAAAAGAATGATCTAAATTAAAAGAGCTTTGTGACGGTACACTCTTTACCCTTAGGAGGTAATACTTAAGATTAATCTGGATCGTTGATTTTAGTTAGGATTAAAATAAACTTAAATTAAAAATACTCGATGACCGGCAGAAAATTGAAAAGTCAGCGCAGAAAATTAGAAAGTATGTGTAGTAAATTAGAAAATTAGCGTAGAAAATTAAAAAATCTGTGCAAAAAAAATAAAGGGTGATCATCATCTTTAATTCTAGCTATTAGATCAAAACAAATGGACAGTTCACAATATTTCTGTGTACCGTAAAATTTTTCAATTAAAATTTAAAATTTGTACTTTAGCTCGCATCCTTACTCTTAACAACAAAAACTTATGATCTAAAAAATGCAATCAAATGTTTATATTTTAATGTGACACTTGTAAAAAGTTGTCAGACCCTCGATTCTTAAAAATATTTTTAAAAAACAAATGATTTTTTAAATTTATCATGACACACGGGCATTTGGCTTGCATTGTATGGCAGATTGAAACATCGTTAACCTGAGTACGGCAAAATTTAGCAGGAAACATTTGGTAACGAAGACGAAACTGCACGCAGCGATTTCGCATCCTTTACCGGTATTTTAATATATATAGTTCTCTTTTCACAAAGTGAAGGGCGTAAGGAAATGAGAAATGACTACTGAGGCAAAAGCAAGGCCTTTGGATAGTGTCATTGACCTTGCCAGAGTGTACTTGAGCTTCAGGAGACAAAATTATGGGTCTTAACCCCATAAATGATGGGTGTGCTACGTGTCTTCTAGTCTTTAGCTAGCCCTTACCTCACCGTAGCTCTACGACCCTACGATGCACACAATCAACCAACTGAAATTTTAGAAATTTATTTCTGAAGGGCCTACAGATATATACCTATAAGATGTATATATGTATATATATATGGGTGTGATATAGATATATTGGCTACGTACTCATATTGATTACTTGTATATGTCGTTTTAAACTCATACAAAAAAATAATAAATCAATTCAAATTACTTTGTTACCTTTTATTTATTCTATTTAGGAAAAGATGAATTATTTATGTGTGTGAGAGATAACATTTATTTGACAATAATTAACAAACATACAACAAAAGATAAAAAAAATGGGTAGAAAATTTGAAACAACTTATATTTAGAAAAAAAATGAGGAAGCTAAATGACTTATATAAGAAATTAGTGGGAATATAAAAATGAACTTATACAATTTGTCTTGCAAAAAGTCATACTTTTGACTCTATATTGTCATTAAAATCTATAGTCAAAGTTTTGTATTGGACACCGTGAAAAATCTTTTCATTTGGGGATGAAGCATAGCAAACTCTTCCATGTGCCGCGCATCCAATTCGTCCAAAAGTACACAACACTGTCAATTCCACTTGGATCTGCTAGAATCGGCAAACAAATTTGAAAACAAAAATATGATGTGTTGCTGCCTCGTAGAGTGGAGCTTCTTCTCCAAGCTAGTACTGAAGGACCATATATAGTGCATTTAGCAATGCAGCAGATCTAATTTAATTAAGCCCCTCCTTCCTATCCTATCCCTCTGTTGCCCTACCAGACTACAAGATGATGGTAGAATTGTTGGCATGTATGGAGGACAATCATGAGAAGTCAGGCATACATCACTACGACAAAAAGGGCAGTGGAAGGAAACCCTAGAAATATTCTCTTGGTAGCCTCAGACATAGTGAGTTAGTGATGACATATGATTGGGTTAGCAAGAATAGTGCACAATTGACTAATAGGTGCAGCATCCTATTTCTTACTGTAGCAACAATTGTACTACATCATGTACAACAAGTTACTCCTTCACATTTCTTATAGAGTCATTCGTTTTATAACTTCTATATTTTTTTTATCTTTTCTCTCCTATCTGGCCTTGGTAAATAAATATCACTTTTCTTATAAATAAACAAATTTCTAAAATATAATAAACAATAGACAATAAATTTATTTGGATTTATTTTGTAATTCTTGTGTATGAGTTTAAAATAACCCATATAAAAAATCAGATAAAGTAGTAATTAAGAAAAGTTTGTGCATGTGTGGAGTTACAGAAAGAACTATTTGGCAGTCCTTCCCTATATGGATTTGAGGGCTTGTTGGAGAATATCATCGTGGGTTTGAGTCTCAGTTTTTAGCTAGTCTAGAACTCTGGCCCAAAATCTAAACAAATTAAAACTAAACTAAATATCACTATTTATGCTTTTATTCAGGTTAACAAATTAAAACAATGAAATGATATTTTTAACTAAAAGGAGGAAAAACCATTGTTTTCAGGGCTCTGGGCCATCGTTGGCTAGGCCCTGTGAAGGTAGGCATTTCTCGGTTTGCTCAATGTTTGAATATGCCTATTAAGAATCAATTTTGTAAATTGTAATAAGGTGGTTAGTCGTGAGATGTGAGGAATAGCATATAATGTAATGTTTTTTTGAGGAAGTAGCGAGAGAGTCGCTAACTTGAATTTAAGAAGAAAGACCGAAGTCAAGTTTTACAGAAGGATTACATTAAAGAGGGCTGGGGAGGAGAAGGAATTATAGAGGGATACGGCTAAATAGAGAAGAGAGGTTATGGAGGCTCAAGAATAAGGTTTGTGCCTGTGTTTGCAAATTGTAGAGATTCTATTTGAGTGACTATCATGTCAACTATAGTGTCAATTGAGTTTATTTCGGATTAAAAGATTCGACAATTATGCTCTTTCCAGATATTCCACCACGTGTGGACAATAAGGAGTGGAAATTTTTTTTGTCTGATTGTTCGACAATTATGCTCTTTCCAGATATTCCACCACGTGTGGACAATAAGGAGTGGAATTTTTTTTTTGTCTGATTGTTGGATGTTTTTCATTGCTCGTCGCTACCAGCTCTGAATGTTCTTGCCTGTGGAAATATTGGGTGTTTCCATGAAGTTGAAATGGAGAATTTGAGTCCATACTCGAATTGTGAAGTTGCATTTTTGGGCTACATGGTTAGGAGTTTCAAAAGCATTGAGGCAAAGGCCGCACAGTGGATTACAGGGCTAGCCATGCTTGAGAAGATTACCGGCTGTTATAATTTTGTTGCTTATTAAGGTCCAGGTGAAAAATTTGCATCGTGGCTATGTCTGCGCGTGCCAAAGGTCCATAGTTATGATTGGTTTTGTTGAGCCCAAGAATTGTGCTTTGTATGCTGAGTGAGATGAGTATGATCCCGAGTTGGTCCATTTCCATTGAACATCGTTTGGTATGTTGATTTGGAGATTAATATTGGAAACCATCGTTGTAATGTTGAGAAGTTGCCGAAGTTGTTCTTCTAATGATAGACGCTTGACCCAGCGAATCCAAGCATTGTTGTCAAGAGCTTGTTTAACCGTTGTGTTTTTCCTTGTGCTGATTTTGAAAAGATCTGACATCCGAATTTTAAGAGGTTCTGGCTTGATCCAGTTGTCATACCAGAAGTTTGCAAGCTCGCCATTGCCCAGATGAATTATCGTTGAAGCTCGAAAAAAGATCTTTGTCTTGTGAATTGCAAGGTGTTGGGAAGTTTATCCATGGTCTGGTTTGGTCCTTCTATTTATACTAGAACCACCTAATTCTAAGTGCTCTGCTCAATAGTGTTAGATCCAGCACTCCCAGCCCTACATATAATGTAATGTAGTTGGTAGGGTTCAGTCTTGTAAGTATATTGCAATTAATGGTTTCGCATCTCTGTCATCTTTTCTACGTTCTTCTTTAATTGACTCGTAACTGATTGAGAGGCAACTTCTCTCTATTGAGTTGACAACTACAACACTGCAATACCTCACTTGCCATCACTTTATCATTGTAGATATGTCTAGGCCACTAAACTATATAGACACGAGACTCAAGAGAATATTTCACACATAACATGCACACTGTTTACACTCATATAATTAATTAAGAGACGAGACGTTAAATTGATTGTAATCCTAATATAACGAACAACACAATCTATGTTATAAAACTACAATCACTACTAGAAAATGGAATACTCATGTCAGCGGCACCATTTTTCTAACGGTTTTTTAATTTTCGACAGAAATACAAAAATAGACTGTCGATTTATGGTTTACCAACAGGAAAATTCATTTGGTCTGAATGAAATTAACTATTAAGCAATAGCTAAATGATATTACAGCCTACATTTAATTACCTACATGATGTTAAGAGCAGATCTAATAACATCTGGGTTCTTCAGGATATCAATGCTTTGGCTTGCCTATCCGACAATCTCAGCCCATTTCTGTTCAGTGATAGGATAACTTTGTCAAAACTTCATTTAGTAGAAAGGTGGGTATATGTTCTAGAATGTAGAATAAGGAACTGATTAGGGAGGCTCATCAATCTTTTGAGGTATTCCTCTCTCTTAGTGTTATCAGATTCAGCTCGAATCATGTGACTAACCTAAGCAGCAAAAAAAGAATAAAAAACAATATTAATTGTAAACTATTTTGATTTAAGCTATGTTGTACATATTTTGGTTCAAACATACTGATTCATAAAATGTATGAATATGATGTGGCTCAAGATCTGCAATTGTCGTAGCAAGGCTGGACAACAGTTCAGAAACAAATGGTTTGTTCTCGCCCACCTAAATAACAAAGAAGCATGAAAGGTGGTGTATAACTGTTGCTAGCATATCCTGATCATGTAACTTACAGAGAACTCTAAACATCACCATGTTGCATCGTGAATCCATGGGTTCATGTAACATACAGAGAACTCTAAACATCACCATGCTGCATCCTGAATCCATAGGTTCATGTAACATACAGAGAACTCTAAAACCAGAGCACCATAAGTCAGATAAGAAAGACTTTCTGATTCAGAAGTGTGTGTGTGAGCTCCCATTTTCTGCTGCCCAATGGAACATGAGGTTTCTGCAGTGGAGACCATATGATTTCTGAATCATGAATTTTGACATTTACATTTGCTAATGCTTTAATTAATCTTCATATGCTGCGCTTGTTCTAAGTCACAGCAGAAGATCAAGAAGAGGCAGATCAGGTTTTTGAAAACTATTTGAAGTAAAGGGTGCGAGACATGATGCATCAAGCCCATGTGGATTGTGTAAAGGAGTATTATAGGAAACAAGATCAAACACTAGATGATTCACTAGCACGCCCAATAGAGCTTGAGTATGGACAATACATTGAGAGTAGGCTCATATGGTTTGATGACACTTTGTGGCCTGAGATATGTACTTATTGGTGCTCAGAGGTGTTCAAAGCAAAGCGAAAGTGAGCGCAGGAGTGTCGTTTGAGTTCCAAAGATACTGCTCAAAACCATGGAGGATTTAGACCATTCACAGAGACACAATAAGTTCTGCTATGTATATGTGTTTTTATTGTAAAACTTGCAGGCATATTTCTATTGCTATCTTTCTCTTTTAAGTATTAACTGTCTTTGTAGGCAAATATGTTTGGATAAGAGAAGACAACCCCTCTTAATACATATGCTATAATGAAATCTTGGATAAAAAGTATAGATAGTAATGGTACTAGTGGTTCAATCAGTAGCCGCAAAGCACAGAAGCACATGGTATGCATCTTGAATACTTTTGCAACAATGCATTGTGTACTTAGTATCTTGAAATTTGTGTGTGTATCCTATACTTACTAGCTATTTTTGGAGATGAATTGTGCATCTTGAAAAAAGACCCTTGTTTGTAGGATGACTATATTGCAGGTGTTCGGAGGGTTGCATACCCAGAAGAAGAGGATGAAGAACATGTGGACATATAAGAGGAAGTGCAAGGGTAGGAGTAGAACCAAGAGCTGAATGCGAAGGTGTTGTATGATGTGTCAGGTGGCACACCTCATGCCGTTTGGCCATAGCAAATGGTGCTGTCCAAGCAGCTGATATCAAGGCTACTACAAAAGAGAGTGACGTGTGGCCATTAAATTTGGTTTTCATGCGAAGCATAGCCAATGAAAATGCACAACTACGTCGTGAAAATGCAAGACTACAACAAAAAATCATGATAAGGACAATGCACTGTAGCAAAACAAAGTTACTACAGAGTTAATATTGGTATGCATAACTGAATTTCTATTTTTAAGTTTTTACAACTAGTGAATTTTTGATGTTCTGAATTATAATTGCTCTCTGATGGTAATGTGCCCAAGAGAATTCTGGGGGAACCGAAAGTTCTGGCTTGAGGCCGGAAGTTCTGGCTTCTGGAGCATCCGAAAGTTTCGGGCCAGCCCCAGTTTTGGTTTCTGGAGGAGCCTGAAGTTCCAGTTAGACAAGAAGTTCCGGGCCTGCCTGGACGAACCGAAAGTTCTGGGTCAAAATAAATTTAATACAGAAGGTTATTTTCGGAAGTTTCGGTTAGAACCGGAAGTTCCGGTCCAGGTGAACAGATTAGATCTATTGGGCTTTAATACAAAATAAAGGCCCATGATAGGGCACTATATAAAGAGAGGAGGGGCTAGCACAAAAAGGCTGCTGTTGCTCCTGGTTGAGAACCCTAGCCGCCATTTCTCTTCTCTCCTCGATTACAAGTGTTGTGATCGATCTTCTAAATCTCGTGAGTGGTGCTAGCACGCCGACGCGAGATAATCTTGTCCCTGGACGTGTGGATACCATAGAGGCACTACTTAAATAGTGGTGCCCGTCTTCTTCCCATGGAGATCGCCGGATCGTGGGATCGCGTTGTCTTCATCGCCGGATCGCCGATAAACGAATGGAGCCGGGAGGAGCTACTCGAGGACGTACTTCATCGACTCTACTTCTGCTGTCCAAGCGCGTCTTGTGGTTCAAGGTAACGATCCATGATCTCATTACACGCATGGTTCCTGGGCTAACGGGGTAAATTTTTGAAATTAAGCGCTAGCGTAGCCTCCTCATAACCCAACAGTGGTATCAGAGCGTACGTGCGTAGTGTTCAATCTGGATCAATCACATATAGGTGATATGTGATGGAAATAGATTGGATCTATTATTTTTCATCGGATTTTCAAAAGTTCCGAGTGTAACCCAAAAGTTTTGGGACGAAATAAACTTCGATACAGAATGTTATTTTCGGAAGTTTCGGGTCCGGAAGTTCCGGTTGGACTAGAAGTTTCGGACAGAAATAAATTCCGAGTCAGAAGGTTATTTTCAGAAGTTTCAGGTGTGACCCAGAAGTTTCCAACCAAAATAAATTCAAGTCAGAAGGTTGATTTCAGAAGTTCTAGCCCTGAGTCGGAAGTTCCGGGCCCTTCGACTGGAAGTTCCGAGCCTCTGAGCTGGAAGTTCTGGGCTTGGTTCAGTCACGTCTAGATTCTGTCTAACTCATTTTTGCAGGGAATGTTGTGACTGGTATGGCTTTGTAAATGTATGAGATGCATGAATGTAATAACATAGCCTGCGTGTGATGGTTGATTACAGCATAAGGCTGCTTAAATGTTGTACGACCTGCGCGTCGACATGTGATGCTTCTGCTCATGTAATTAGTATAGTGCTATTAGGTGTAATAGACTGATACAAGTTCATGGAGGCCTGAAGCGTGATGATCCGACAGACAGAAACCATGGAGATGGCGATCACCATGCGAGAGGGTCATACTATGTCACAGTTAATATGATTGCCTGTGATGTTTACTTATGTTCCTGTCATACTATTCTTTCGTGTTTCGTGTGCGGTAGACATCGTTACCATGTTAGAATAGTTTCTCTCAGAAAATTAAGTATTGATGCTCTTTTCAATAACTGCACCTACCAAGGTTCTTGATCATCAATGGTGGGTCTGCTAAAGCAGAGTGTCGTCTTTTATCTTGACCAGTTAGGGTGGATATCGGACAACCACATGCATAGTATTGGTTTGCTTAACAAAGCTATCAAAACGGTTTTGGGCTTTGGGGCATGGAGTTGGGAGTCGGGCATTGGATGCTACCCCAACGAATAAGAGTCACATAGAGATATGATTAGCAAAGTGTTGCTTACCTATGTCACTAATTTTCTAGCAGTGATGCCAAAACTCACTAGGAGTTAGATGAATATGGATCTTGTCCCACAATGTGTCGTTAGAGGGAAAACGATCATTTTACATATTGTGGCACATCTTTTATTTGATAGAAGATTAACATAGCATAGTGCTAAACCTTACATTATTGTTGTAGATCATGGCACCAACTACAAAGAACACTTCTGTTTTTAATCTGCGATCTATCCTAGAGAGGGAGAAATTATCTGGAACAAATTTTATTGACTGGTACAGGAACTTAAGAATTGTTCTCAAGAAGGAGAAAAATGACTATGTTCTAGAGGAACCCCACCCTAATGAACCAACGGATGATACATCACTTGCTAATAGGCGGGCTTATGAGAAGCACGCCAGTGATTCAATTGATGTCAGCTATCTCATGCTTGCCTGCATGTCTTCTGAGCTTCATAAGCAATATGAGGATAGGGATGCCTACGATATGATCGTAGGGCTGAATGGCATGTTTGAGAACCAAGCACAGATTGCGAGGTATAATGTCTCAAAGTCCTTGTTTACGTGCAGGTTGGCAGAAGGCAGTCCAGTGAGTCCTCATGTGATCAAGATGATTGGTTACGTTGAGAACCTAGAAAAACTCGGATCTAAACTTGATAATGATTTAGCCACAGATGTGGTTCTTTAGTCGCTCCCTGCGAGCTTCAAGCCGTTTATTATGAATTTTTATATGAATGGCATGAAGAAAACCTTGGCTGAATTGCATGGGATGCTCAAGACAGCCGAGGAAAGCCTTAAGAAAAATCCTAGTCATGTGACGATGGTTCAAAAGGAAAGTAAGAAGAGAAAGCATAAGGAAAAGGCTAAAGCTCCAGATGCAATCTCAAGCTCTAAGTTTAATTCAGCTAGAAAGTCCAAGTCGGGCCCTGCTAGCTCTGACACTTGCCACCACTGCCATAAGCCTGGCCATTGGAGGAGGAATTGTAAGTTATACTTAGAAGAACAAAAGAAAAAGAAGAAAAGTGTGACTTCCGCTTCAGGTATAAATGTTATTAAAATTTATCTTGCTACTCGTCCAAGTGATTCATGGGTATTTGATACCGAATCAATGATTCACACTTGTAAATCGTTGCAGGGGCTGAAAAGGACTAGGAAGTGTGCAAGAGGCGAATTGGATGTTCGCGTCGGCAATGGTGCAAAAGTTGCTGCGTTGGCCGTCGGCGTTTATTCTTTGTCGCTACCATCAGGATTAGTTTTGGAGTTAAATAATTGTTATTTTATTCTCGCCTTGGGCAGAAACATTATCTCTTTGTCATGTTTAGAGGAAGACGGTTTTGAATTTGTAATAAAGAGCAAGTATTGTTCAATATTTTTGAATGGTATGCTCTATGGTGTTTGCCCATTGTTGAATGTCTTATATATTCTGAATCTTGAGGATACACATGTCTATAACATTAATACGAAGAAATCTTAATCCTACCTATGTCTGGCATTATCGTTTGGGTCATATAAATGAGAAGCGCATGCAGAAGCTCAATAGAGATGGACATTTGGAGTCATTTGATTTTGAATCGTTTGACACATGTGAGTCTTGTTTACTTGGCAAGATGACTAAGACGCCTTTCACTGGTCAAAGTGAGAGGGTAAATGAACTGTTGGCCATCGTACATACTGATATATATGGACCAATGAGTTCTATAGCCAGTGGTAGTTTTCAGTACTTCATAACTTTTACCGATGACTTTAGTAGATATGGTTACATCTACTTAATGAGACATAAGTCAGAATCCTTTGAAAAATTCAAGAAGTTTCAGAATGAGGTACAAAATCATACTGGCAAGACAATCAAATTTCTGCGATCGGATCGTGGAGGTGAATATTTGAGCCATGAGTTTAATGATCATCTGAAGTAGTGTGGAATTGTTACACAGCTGACTGTACCTGGTATACCTCAGTGGAATGGGGTGTCCGAGCGGAGGAACCATACTTTGTTGGACATGGTCCGGTCGATGATGAGTTAAACTGATCTTCCATTATCTTTCTGCGGATTCGTTTTAGAAACTGCTGCTTTCACACTAAACAGAGTTACATCTAAATCTGTAGAGAGGACACCATATGAGATAAAGACTGGGAAGCATCTCGGGTTATCTTTTCTAAAGATCTGTGTTGTGAGGCCTATGTAAAGCATTTGACGTTTGACAATGTCACTTCCAAATCTGATAAATGCTTCTTTGTGGGATATCCTAGGGAAATCAAATGATATTACTTTTATAACCGAGAAGAAGGTAAAGTGTTTATCGTCCGGAATGGTGTCTTTCGGGAGAAAGAGTTTCTCTTGAAAGGGGTTAGTGGGAGCACGGTGCCACTCGAAGAGGTTCGAGAACCACTAGAAAGTGTTTCAGCTCCTACTGAACCGCAACTCGATATGCAAGATGTTGCAGAGCCTATTGTCGAGACACCAGCCCCACGTCGGTCGGAGAAGTTGAGTCGTGCGCCCGAGCGGTTTGCGTTTTTAACCACTAGGCAACGCGACGTATTATTGTTGGACAATGATGAACCTAAGACCTACTCGGAAGCGGTGATGGGACCATACTCTGAGAAATGGCTTGGAGCCATAAGATCCAAGTTAGAATCCATGCGAGAGAACTAAGTTTGAAACTTGGTCGATCCACCTGATGGTGTAAAAACTATTGAGTTTAAATGGATTTTTAAGAAAAAGATAGACGTTGATGGAAATGTTCACATCTATAAGGCACGATTGGTGGCGAAATGTTTCAGACAGATTCAATGTGTTAATTATGATGAAACATTTTCATCCGTCGCTATGCTAAAGTCTATCTGGATCATCCTAGCAATTGCCGCATTTTATGACTATGAGATATGACAAATGGATGTCAAGACGTGTCGTTGTGTACGAAACAATAGTATTCCACGGGGGTACCCGCAGTACGGATTTAGTTAGGCGATGGGGAGTGCTGTGGACGAATCTTAATGGTTATCTCTAACTAAGAGACATGGAGAATTTTTAGACAGATTCGGGTCTCCCGAAGGATAATAACCTTAATCCTGTGAGTGTTAAATGAGCTTTATGGTCTTGAATAGCCTTAAGCGTATGAAATCGTCTAAGAAAATGTGTCCTTTACAGGCTCTCTCCGATCCCTTTATATGAGAGGGATCGGGGCCTACAAATTATAGTTAATATGCCCCATTAATGACCAATTATGAGGATAAACGGTCACTTCGTGGGCAATAACTCCAAGAGATAATAGCAATAATAACTGTACAACGTGGAGCTTAATGACGGCCTGGCTCTTGATGGCGACCATCCGAGTGCCTGTGGTCGGGAAGGCCTCCCGAGTGCTGGACTCAGGGAGCCTTCAGGTCCCTGACCGCTGGCTGTCTGGAGAATGTTGACCATTGACTGATCGTCTTTAATGTTGAGTCTGTTGACCCCTCCTTTACTCGATCATCATAAATCCACTCGGTAGATAACTTGGGATCATATTCCCGACAGCAGCCCTTGAGCTCTTTGCGGCGCGCAAATGAAGTTGAGTAGTTGAAAAGGGCTTCAAAACTTAGTCTTGATGAATTTTTCCCGATCGGTGTACCGCTCAGGTGCACCTACCGGGTGCAGCCCCTGATACTAGAGTTTCTTGAATAAAAAGCTCTAGGATCAGAGAGTTTTTTTTAAATCCCGCACATTCGGTGTATTGGCGTCCGATGAAACCGACTTGTGCACAGGGACAGATAGGCCCATCGAGTGGTTTGTTGGCCAAAAGGTGTCAGTTGGAGCAGTCTGGCGCAATGGAGCACTTGTAAGCTTCCTTTGGCGAAAAGACGTCTACTGCCGCAGACTGGCACCTGTCAGAATTGACAAGTTCGACGGGACCCAAGCTAGCTCCAAGGCCGCCTTACGGACGTGAGTACAATTTTAAAAACCATAGGCGTCGATTTGCTTTCTGCTACCAACAGTTGGATCTGTAATCATCGGTTAGATGGATGGGTTGAAAATATATTGACCGACATAGTTAATGCCGAATATTGCTTTGAGACGCGTCTCGAGGCAATTGCGACGCATCGGGGGCCCGAACCGTCACTCGGGAGGTTTATAAATAGCCCAATTAAGGGTGCTTCATCCTTACGCACACTTCAAGCCCCCAGCCTTCATCTTCTTCCTTGAGCCCTGATTCACTGGCGCCTTGCAACCCTAATCGTCACTGTGGTTGCATCGTATGCTACCGCAAGGCGAGGCGACTCTTCAACCTCAAGCCCGTAGCGCCACCACTTTCCATTCTAACGGCGGCCCTTGACCCCAATGCTGAAGTTGAATGGTCGGCAGAGTTCTAGAAATCGAGGGCGAAGAAGCGGGTGGTGTCGCTGCTAGAGAAGCGGGGCGAGCTCCCGCCGAGTGCGCTGTCGGCGTGGCACTCAGCAAGCGGCGAGGCGTTCCCGACCCCGAACACCCACGAGATCGTGGTGTTCGAGTCTTTCTTCTCTCGCGGATTGGGCTTGCCGGTCCACCATTTCTTTTGTGGTAGTCTTCACCATTACGACATCTCTCTTTGCAACCTCAACCCCAATTTTATTTTGCACATCGCCATTTTCGTCCAGCTCTGCGAAGCCTATCTTGGCATTGATCCACATTTCAATCTTTTCCGCCATTATTTTTGTCTGAGGCCGAACACCAAGAAGAAGGTGGTTGGCGGCTGCGGATTGCAGCTGAGGGATGGGAAGGCAGTCGACTACATCCCTGTGCCGCTCTCGACTTTCAACAAGGGCTGGCACTTGGGGTGGTTCTACGTTGCTAACCACGAGCCGGCCCTTTCACCGGAGATCGACCAAGTGCTAATGCCGGTGCTCACCTGGTCCGATTGGTGTCAGCGGGAAGAGCAGGGCCAGGTGGATGAGCTCGTCGAGATGATCAAGAAGCTCCGAGCAGAGGGCTTATCGGGCGTC
>KE373216.1:75847-87516 GCA_000418225.1 Zizania latifolia
TCTGAGGCGGCGCCGGTGATTAGCAGCGCTACGACGCCATCTTCATCTGAATCGACACCACCACCACCGCCACCACCGGTTGAAGCAACTTCGGGCTCCGGGCGACGAATGAAGAGGTTGGCATTCCGGAAGTCGGCGTAGTAAGTTTTTCTGCCGTTGATTTGAATCAAATAATTAAACTTAATTCAAACTTAACTTTTTTGTTGTTTTGGTCAGCACTCCTCTGCCACTGTCCGAAAACGGTGGGGCCGACCCAGTCAGCGCCGATCCCCCAGCTACGGCCACCCCCACCACCAACTTGGTGGTGTTCATTGGGGCGACTAATCCGCCAGTGGCCGTAACGAGTGGGGCGCAAGTGTCGGGCGCCCCAATACCAAGCGAGCCGAGCGCCGCTGCACCTATTTTGGTGCAGCCGACCGCAGCGACGCCGAGTGTTGCCGCACCAGACTTGTTGCAGCCAACTACAGCGACGGCGAGTGCCGTTGATCCGTTGTCGACGGTCATATCTGTCGTGGTGGCGGCGGACATGGAGATGCCTCCAGCGGCACCAGAGGCGGCCGATCACCCTGAGGCGACGCAACAGGAGGCTGACCCCGCCGAAGTCATGGTCGGGGAGATGCCACCACCTGCCATCGGTGTGGCAGCCAGCGGCCCGATTGGAGCAGTCGAGAGGGGGTTGGCCGAGTGCTACGAGGCACTCAGCCGGCTTGGCCGGATGACCAGCGTACGTCCTCCTGCAAATGTTAGTTTTTTATACATAACTTAATATATGTATTTAGACTAATTTGTTTTGTCTTGTGCAGCGCCTTGTGAGCCAGCTGGTCGAGAGCACAGGGGCTAATTGCCCCGCTCCTATCCTGGACTTGGGAGCGTTAAACGCCCGAGTACAGCAGCTGACTGGTCAGTTGGCGCAGAGGGATGCCAACTTGAGGAGATCGGAGAGAGATAATGACATCCTCCGTGATCAGCTTGAAATCCGTACCTATGGTAAGTGCTTAATCACTTTTTGTCACCAGTACTGCTTATTATGACTGTATTTGATCAGTGCTTGTGTAACAGAATGGCTAGTGGCGGAGGAACGGTTTGAGACAGCCACTGGTTTGGCGGACCGATTGGTCGCTTCAGTCGAAACGGCTTTGACCGAGAGGGATGAAGCCATTGCCAGGGCGTCGCAGGTGGAGACCAAGATCACCGAGCTTGAAAAGAAGCTCAAGGAATCCGAAGCGGCCACTACCAAGTGGTTCGGTGAGTACAAAAGTACGGATCACCGGCTTAGACTTTTTCTTTGCCATTCTTGATAAAGTTTTCTCTGAAATAATGTTGTGCTTGCAGAGCTTCATCGACGGGTGAATGCTTAGTTCGCCGACCTCGAGCTGCGTTTGAGCAATACTCAGGCGCAGTGAGACCACTATCGGGCCAGTGCAGAGACGCTCATCAAGATAATTGATAGTGAATCGGCCAGCACCGTGTGGTCAGCAAAGCAGTTCGTGGAGCGGCTCCAGGGGTCGGCGACACGTCTACGGGAGCAAGCCCAGGACTTCATTCGGTCGGCAGCTACGCACGTGCTTGGGATTGTCCGAGCGCTGTACCCGACAGCGCGTATGGACTACATCCAAGCGGGGTGGCCGGCAACCGTCGAAGAGTCCGACGTGGAGCGTATCTACTCAGAGGTGGAGGAGACGGCCAATGTCCTTGTCGCGGACTTGGAAACTTATCTGGCTGAACCTACCGAGTAGGAGAAATATTGTAGAAGAAAAACAATTGTATATATACTTTTTGTGCAATGAAACAATGCTTTCCTCTTTATAAATGTGTTCTATGCCCGACCATTTGTGGTTCATTTATGACTGGATGCTATAGCTTAGGCCCATAACGCAGGGAAACTTGAGCCACATGCACGCTGTTTGGAACCATAGGCGTCACATGTAGTCAAAAAATAACACTTAAAAGTAATCAGGTGAATCATAGAACAAAAGGCCAAGCCCCCGAGTAGGCGAAAAAACAATTTAACCCGGCCAGAGCGGATCATGGACTCAAAATTAAAGTGTTAAAACTTCAAAAGCTTGGGGGTCAGGCAAAAAAGAATGAAAGAAGGAGAGCGAAAAAATCGAACATCTTTATTAATCCAAAATAAGGACTTATCTTATTGTTTCAAGGATAAAAACGTCAAAAATGTTTAATATTCCAGGAGATTGCAATCCGTTGACCGTCTTCACGTATTAGGTGATATGAACCTGGTCGGGTGACCTCGGAGATAATGTACGGTCCCTCCCATGAAGCGATAGCTTGTGGGCGTCGACTGCAGATTGTACTCGGCGAATGACTAGATCTCCGACTTGAAAAGACCGACCACGCACATTTCGGTTATGGTACCTTCGCAAACCTTATTGGTATCGATCAGATTGTATTGCTGCAGCTAAGCGAGCTTCTTCGAGACTGTTAATATCTTCTTCTTTTGTATGCTCGGCTGTGCCTTCTTCATAGTGCTGAATCTTGGGGGACTCGTGCAGCATGTCCACCGGTAAAATAGCTTCTGATCCGTATACAAGGAAAAAGGGAGTCCGACTAGTGGTTCGGCTGGGCTGAGTGCGAAGGCCTCAAAGAACAGCTTGCAATTCTTTCATCTACCGACTGCCATATTTATTGAGGGGATCAAAAATTCTGGCTTTTAATCCTTGGAGTATCATGCTATTGGCTCGCTCAACTTGACCATTTGCTCTTGAATGTGCAACAGAAACATACTTGACTTCAATACACCAGTCTTCGTAGAATTCCCAAAAGTCGTTGCCGGTAAATTGGGTCCCAAGATTTGTAATAATCTGATGAGGAACGCCATAACGGTATACTATGCCTTGGATGAACTCTGTGGCTTTCTTGGCTGTGCTTGTCTTTAAAGGAATGACTTATATCCACTTGGTGAATTTGTCAATGGCAACAAAAAGACGATCATAACCCTAGGGGGGCTTTGGAAAAGGTCCGACCATATCAAGCCCGCAGCATACAAACGGCCATGAAAATAGGATGGTTTGGAGAGCTTAAGCAGGGAGATGAAGCTGCTTAGCAAAAAATTGACAACCCTGACAGCTACGGACTAGGAGCTTGGCATCTTCATTAGCGGTCGGCCAATAAAATCCTGACCTGAAGGCTTTACCAACCAGTGTCCGGGCGCCAGCATGATTTCCACAAATGCCCGAGTGTATCTCTTTGAGAATTTCAGACCCTTCTGATTTGCTGATACACTTCACGAGCACTCAGGTCGATGCAGCCCTTTTATGTAACTCTGATCCCACCACAACATACTGTTTGCTCCTCCTAGAAAGGCGAATTGCTGCATCTTTGTCCTCAGGAGCTTTAGCAGTGAGAATGAAATCAATAATTGGTTGTCGCCAGTCTTCTTCATTGTCGGTGATAACCAATATGGATGGAGCTTGTTCGGCTTCAGAGGATTAAATTTCATCAACTTGAATTGATGGAATCTCCATATACCATTAATCTTTGAACTTTAAGGAAAATGGCGATTCGCAAGCCATTAAGGAGTGCTTCATACTCGGCTGCATTGTTAGACGCCATAAATAATAGCTGAAGAGCATACTTTAGTTTTTGACCTTAAGGAGATATAAAAAGAATTCCCGCTCCTACCCCATCGATGCTGAGCGAGCCATCGAAATACATGGTCCAGTGCTCTTGAAACTCGGTCGTCGGCGGGAGTTGAATCTCAGTCCACTCGGCAACGAAGTCGGCGAGGGATTGGGACTTGATGGCCGTGCGGGGCTTGAAATCGAGGGTATATTTAGCCAATTCGATGGCCCACTTCACGATCCGACCAGTTACGTCGCTGTTTCAAAGAATATCACTGAGTGGAAATTTAGTGATAACCTCCACCGAATGAGCCTGAAAATAATGCTTGAGCTTCCTGGTGGTGATGAGGATGGTGTACAGGAGCTTCTGAACCTGAGGGTACCAGACTTTGGATGGCCCGAGTACCTCAGATATGAAATATACCGGCCTTTGAATCGGATAGGCGTGCCCCTCCTCCGGGCGCTCGACGACATGGCGGTGCTGACCACGTGGGTCGTGGCGACGATGTAGAGGAGCAGTGTTTTACTAGAGGTCGGCGCAACCAGGACCGGTGGAGAAGAAAGAAACTTCTTGAGGTCGGCGAAAGCCTGGTCGGCCTCTCGCATCCATATGAAATCACCTTCTTTTTTCAGCAACTTAAAGAAAGGCATCCCGCGCTCGTCAAGTCGGGAGATAAATCACCCGAGTGATGTCATGCAGCCTGTGAGACGCTGTATGTGCTTGATGCTGCTGGGCTTGGCCACGTTCAATATTACAGAAATCTTCTCTAGATTTGCTTCAATTCCCTGACTACTGACGATGAAACCGAGCAGTTTTCCAGTCGGCACCCCGAATACGCATTTGTTCGGGTTGAGCCGCCATCGGAATTTGCGGAGGTTGTTTACAGTCTCTTGGAGGTCGGGAATTAAATCTTCTGGCCTTCTGGATTTGATGATGACATCATCCACATAAGCTTCAACGTTGCGACCGATCTGATCAGCCAGTCAACGCTGAATGGCACGCTGGTATGTAGCTCCCGTATTCTTTAGCCCAAAAGGCATTGATGTGTAGCAATATGCACCAAATGGAGTGATGAATGATGTCTTCTCTTGATCTTCTTTCTTCAGGCTGATCTGATTATATCCCGAATAGCAATCCAGGAAGTAGAGAAGTGAGCTGCCGGCTGTGGAATCAACAATTTGGTCGATGCGCGGCAGTGGGAAAGAATCTTTAGGGCATCTTTTGTTGAGATCAGTATAGTCAATGCACATTCTCCATTTCTCATTCTTCTTTTTTACAAGAACTAGGTTAGCTACCTATTCGGGATGATACGTCTCTTTTATGAACCCTGCCGCTAGTAGGCGGGTAACTTCTTATTTGATGGCCTCTTTACTCTCCTGGGCAAGACGACGCATCTTCTGCTTGACCGGCTTGGCGATCGGGTATACATGAAGTTCATGCTCAATCAGCTCTCGAGGTACGCTCGGCATATCGGAGGGTTGCCAGACGAATACGTTGATGTTGGCGTGGAGGAAGCTGACGAGCGCGCTTTCCTATTTAGGATCTAGCGTTGTCCCGATCAGCGCTGTCTTGGAGGGGTCGGTGTCTGAGAGCTGAATACTTTTGTACTCAGCCGGCAAGGGCGCTAAGCCCGATGTCGATGGAGTGTTGGTTGAGATCTCCATGCTCGTGGTCGGCGTCGTCTTGGCCGTCTGAACGGTTTTCTCCATTCGGATAGAGATGTCCATGGCCTCACCCAATACGAGGCTGTTTTTCTCGCACGCGTGCGAAGTGGCAATGTCCCCCATTATTGAAAAGGCCCCGCTCGGTCCTGGAATCTTGAGGACCAAGTAGGCGTAGTGGGGTACTACCATGAATTTGGCGAGGGATGGCTGCCCAAGCACAGCGTGGTAAATAGTCTCGAAGTCGGCGACGTAAAACTTGATGTGCTCGGTTCTGTAGTTGTCCCGAGTGCCGAACGTCACTGGCAGAGTGAGCGCGCCGAGTGGAATGGAGGCCTTCCCCAGGACAATCCCGTAGAAAGGTGTGCCCGTCTTTTGAAGTGCGGACTCGTCGATGCTGAGTACAGCCAGGGTCCCTTTGAATAGGACATCGAGGCCGCTGCCACCGTCAATCAAGACCCTCTTGAGGCGCAACTTGAGGATGACCGGATCGATGACCAGTGGGAATCATCCCGGTTTGGGGACGTCCGTCCACTAATCATCTCTGCTGAAGGTGATCGGGATCTCCGACCACCGTAGGCGTTCAATCGGTGGGGTGCTGATGGCGTTGACGCGGCAGGCCAACAGCTTCTGATGGCGCTTGGATTCGGTGGTGATTGTGCCACCGAAGTTCATGGAGACCGTCCGAGCGGGCTCCTGGAAATCGTTTTCCGCTAGGGATGCCTCGGCGTCTTTATCGTCCTCTTTGGACTTCTTCTTTTTATCATCCCGGTGACGCTTGTCTTGCTGGGGGTTTTCTTTTGCCTCTTTCACCATCTGGTTCTGCAACTGATAACACCAGCGGGTGGTGTGGTTGCTGTTAGGGTGAATAATGCAGGGTTTATCCAATACCTCATGCAATACCGAGTTCTTTCGACCCTGGGATCGGGAATTTTTATCAGCGACCATAACCTCCTTGCCCTTTCACTTCCTGCTCTTGTTCTGAGAGGAGGACTCAGGCTTGTCGTGATCATTACGCGAGGGCGAACGGTGACAATCCTTCTTCTTCTTCTTGTCCTTGCTGGATTCTTGAGTGTTCGGGTGCATCTACTCCCGCTCAGCGTCTTCGGTGTCGGCAAATTGTTCAGCGACGATGATCATCTCACCTAGATCGGTCGGCTCATTCATCACCAGATGGCGAAACAACTCCGAAGGCTTACGCAAGCCATCTTGAAAGATGGACATGACGTCGACGTCGGAGATGCTGGCGACGGTGTTCCGACGCTCAGAGAAGCGTCAGCGTCGGAGATCCTGGCGACGGTGTTCCGACGCTCAAAGAAGCGATGGATGTAGTCCCGAAGGGACTCTCTGTCCTTTTGGCTTATCTGGCGTAGGTCGTGCTGTGAGGCCGGCCTTTGCCAGGTTTCTTGATAATTGGTGATGAAGACATCGCACAACTCACTCCAGGAGTTGATGGAGTTCTTTAGGAGTCCGGCCAGCCAACTGATGGCGGCCACCGATAGCATGACAGGGAGGTAGTTGACTATGACATCTTGGTCCCCTCCAGCTGCGCAGATGGCCGTGTAGTACAGCCGTAGCCATTGGGAGGGGTCGGTCTTTCTGTCGTATGGTGTGACTCCCATTGGACGTAAGTTACGAGGCCACACTATTCGACGCAGGTGCTCAAAAAAGGCTGGGAAGCCATCGTGGTGCGAGATGTCGGTGTCGGGCCGGTTAACCCCCGGCGTGCCATGACTCCAGTCGTATTGCTCACGACGATGGAGCTCGCCGTGCTCGCGCTCACTACGGCGGCGAGAAATGGTGTTGCGTGCGTCACGCGCTTCATTGATGATGGTTTGGGCGTCACCCGAATAAGAGCTCCCACGTCACTCACTTAGATGCGAGAGTGCAGGCCGCCGGGACGGTCGGGAATGTGAGCGATCGTCCGAAGACCGTGACCTTGGAGGTGGGGCCACGTCAACAATTTGAGCGGCGGGCGCTTGGGTCATAGCCCGAGCCCTTTAGAGCTCGGGTGAATCGGGAAGGGTGGCTTGTGTCCTCTCGATGGCGATCAGGTTCTCAGTCGGCGTGCGGTACACAGTGTGGCCTTCAAAGTCCATCGTGTACCAGTACTGCACGCCGTGTCGCGAAGTCCTGGGCGCTACACGGGTCCTCGCGCGGCGGTCTGATCGGGCGGCGTTCCTTATTTGGCGATCATGCCTATGAGTACTGGACTCAACGGTGTCGGAGGGCTCATCGTCGGAGACAACCCCCGTCATTATCATGATGACGTTAGGAGATGGCACCAGCTTGACTAGAGCGGTCTGCTGGCGAGGTCACTTTGAAACAACCCTGGTGAATTGACGCCGTTGGACTGTGCGCCCACCTGTATTGGCAAAGATGACAAAATCGGCGGGCGAGTCAGCGGTGACTTGTGGGCGAGCCCTAAGCGGAGCTGGATGCTCAGACGCCCGAGGAGCCGAGGAGGGAGCCCTGAGCGGAGCAGATCGCTCGGGCGCTCGAGGGATAGACGGGGCGCACAACTGGAGTGCGCAAAACCTTCGCCCTCGTTTGGGCGGTGGTGGTCAGAACCAGTCGGCGCATACAATCATCTATAAAAGTCAGGCTCCCGAGGGTGATCATGGCCCCGACGGGAACCTGGGTGTTGACCTTGCAAACAACAGCCATCAAGTCGATCAAAAACGTAGACTGCCCTCCTACCTGGCGCGCCAACTATCGTTGTGTACGAAACAACAGTATACCACGGGGTTACCCGCAGTACGGATTTGGTTAGGCGATGGGGAGTGCTGTGGACGAATCTTTGATGGTTATCTCTAACTAAGAGACAGGGGAGATTTTTAGACAGGTTCGGGTCTCCCGGAGGATAATAACCATAATCCTATGAGTGTTGAATGAGCTTTGGGGCGTAAATAGCCTTAAGCGTATGAAATCGTCTAGGAAAACGTGTCCTTTACAGGCTCCCTCCGATCCCTTTATATGAGAGGGATCGGGGGTTACAAATTATAGTTAATATGCCCCATTAAGGACCAATTATGAGGATAAACGGTCAGTTCGTGGGCAAAAACTCCAAGAGATAACAGCAATAATAACTGTACAACGTGGAGCTTAATGACGGCCTAGCTCTTGATGGCGACCATCCGAGTGCTTGTGGTCGGGAAGGCCACCCAAGTGCTGGACTCGGGGAGCCTTCAGGTCCCCAATCGCTGGCTGTCTAGAGAATATTGACCGTTGACTGGTCGTCTTTAATGTTGAGTCTGTTGATCTCTCCTTTACTCGATCATCATAAAACCACTCGGGAGATAACTCGGGATCATATTCCTGACAAGACGACTTTCCTTAATGGAAACCTAAGTGAGGTTGTGTACATAACACAGTCTGAAGGTCTTGATGATCCAGAGAATGCTGGAAAAGTTTGTAAGCTGCAAAGGTCCATTTATGGGTTGAAGTTGATGAGAAGATGAGTGCGATCCCGTATGCCTCCGCAATCGGATCCATCATGTATGCCATGCTTTGTATACGCCCAGATGTTTCTTATGCTCTAAGTATTACGAGCAGATATTAGTCAAACCCGGGTGAAAGTCACTGGACGATAGTAAAGAGTATTCTTAAGTATTTGAGAAGAACTGAGGATATGTTCCTAGTCTATGGAGGTAGGGAGGAGCTCGTTGTAAATGTTACACCGATGCTAGCTTTCAAACCGACAAGGACGATTCACGATCACAGTCTGGATTTGTGTTCTGTCTCAATGGAAGCGCACTGAGTTGGAAGAGTTCTAAGCAAGAAATGGTTGCAGATTCAACGACAGAGGCCGAGTATATTGCAGCTTTGAAAGCTGTGAAGGAGGCAGTTTAGATCAGAAAGTTTGTTTCTAAGCTGGATGTTGTCCCTAGTGTGTCTAGTCTAGTGGACCTCTATTGTGATAATAGTGGTGGCATTGCGCAAGCCAAGGAGTGTAGGTCGCACCAGAAGTCCAAGCACATACTGCGACGCTATCATCTGATCCGTGAGATTATAGATAGAGGTGATGTGAAGATATGCAAGGTACACACGGATTTGAACATAGCCGATCCTTTGACGAAGCCTCTCTCACAGCTCAAGCATGAGGCGTACTTGAGCTCTATGGGTATTAGATACTTGCGTGAGTGAGTCTAGTGTATGTGAGAGAAAGTGTCTTGTCTATGCTAGTGTATATTTGGATAATTGATTATCTTGTTCCTTGAATAAATATCTTTTACATTATCAGCAAGGACGTGACTTGTTTGTGAAACTCTCTGTGTTACGATGTTATTCTAAATGATCCCTAATCTCATATCATCATGTGGGACAGTGATAATTTATAGATTAGCATATCTGTCTGATTGATGATCATGTTTCGCAGATCATAGACATAGAGATGTTAAATCAGTGATGTGGACTCATGTTAGTGAACATAGAGTTGGATAGACCCACTTTGAGATACTGCTGGGATTGTTATTTTATATATGCCATTAGTTGTCATCTCAAATGGTGTACCTGCAGAATCCTTAGACCTGAGATCGTCATTGATTCCAGAATGTGTAGTAGCACATTTAGAGGCTTCCAAACGCTATTCCGTAACAGGGTAGTTATAAAGGTTGCTTTTGAGTGTGTCACGAAACATGTCGTGGGATGTGAGCGGTCAAGATGGAATTTACCCCTCCTAAATAACGGGAGAGACGTCTCTGGCCCCTCGAGATAGTCGGATTAGAAAGTGCATGGCCATGTCACTATGATCAAAGAGTTGATCATGATTGAATCCACTACTTGATCGAGTGAAGTATCGAGCTGTCAACAAGGGTAGCACGAATCTTGCCTTGAGCTTGACTGATGTCGTGTGGTAAAGGGATTGGTGCGTGAGTATATCAAGGTTAAGAAAGCATGATTTTGACTTTATATGTTTTCGGGGGTCAATATGTGCTGCTAGGTACCCCTATTGATTGACGATTCGGAAAGGGTTTTCGGGTAGCGGCCGTTTGCATATGAACCTATCGGGTCGCACGTTTAAGGGGATTGGATTTTAAAGCTTGCAAGAATTGGCTCTTGTGCAAGTGGGAGATTGATGGAAATGTGCCCAAGAGAATTCTGGGGGAACCGAAAGTTCTGGCTTGAGGCCGAAAGTTCTGACTTCTGGAGCATCCGGAAGTTCCGGGCCAGCCCTAGTTTCGGTTTCTGGAGGAGCCAGAAGTTCTGGGTCAAAATAAATTTGATACAGAAGGTTATTTTCAAAAGTTCCGGTTAGAACCGGAAGTTCCAGTTCAGACGAACAGATTAGATATGTTGGACTTTAATACAAATTAAAGGTCCGTGACAGGGCACTATATAAAGAGAGGAGGGGCTAGCACGAAAAGGCCACGGTTGCTCCTAGTTGAGAACCCTAGCCTCCACCTCTCTTCTCTCCTCGATTGCAAGTGTTGTGATCGATCTCCCGAATCTCGTGAGTGGTGCTAGCACGCCGGCGCGAGGTGATCTTATTCCCGAACGTGTGGATATCATAGAGGTACTACTCTAATAGTGGTGCTCGTCTTCTTCCCGTGGAGATCGTCGGATTGTGGGATCGCGTTGTCTTCATCGCCGGATCGCCGTCAAACTAACGGAGCCAAGAGGAGCTGCTCGAGGACGTGCTTCATTGACTCTACTTCCGCTGTCTGAGCGCGTCTCGTGGTTCAAGGTAACGATCCATGATCTCATTGCACGTATGGTTCCTGGGTTAACGGGGTAAAATTTTAAAATTAAACGCTAGCATAGCCTCCCCATAACCTAACACTCTCACCTATAGGGACTCTATCGAGACTTAGGAAAGGAAATTCCGGAGCAAGCACTTTGTTTGCTATTAGCTGCCCAAGCAATCGTGAGTTCTTTTCTGTGTCACTTTGTTTTCTCTAGGTCTGTACTTTAGAAAACTTTACACCACAAAATGACCGAATGAAAAATGTTTGTTACAGAGGTCATGAATATTGTGTTAGAGAGAATGAAATGAATGGAAAATTAGAAAGATAGAAGGAAACTATCTTCTCTATTCACTGGCATATTTTCTAGCACTTTACCTAAGTATTTTGCAACACATTTTTAGAGTGGCAGCACGAAGTGCAACAGTGAGAAATTTGCTTCATGTTGATTCTTGCATAGCTGCAGAACTTAACTTGCATTAGTTCAATACTCGTGGTAAGATAGATATTTGCATAATAAATGCCTCTAATGTGAACAAATAAAAACAATTAGTTAAAATTTTAAGTGGCTGCAATCCTCATTGAACATTTGATTTCTGCTTTGTCAATTAGGACCTCATTGAAGTTTGAACATTTGTTTTCTGCAGTTGTTGCAATCCTCTTCCATGAGGGAGAACAACTAGCATTATAGACTTAATGATTTTTATAATTGCATTACTCATATTGTCTACACATATAATTGTTC
>KE373216.1:88952-116673 GCA_000418225.1 Zizania latifolia
AGTAATTTTTTAGAAACTCTATAGGCATTTCGCAAAATGGGCTGCGGGATTCAACAGAGAATCAGCTATCTCGCTGATTCGCCTTTCCTTCACAAAAACAAGAACTGATTCTTACTGATTCACCTAAGAATTTGCAAAAAAAAACCATTTGGTAGGGATTCTTCTGATTCAGCTGATAATCAGGTTGGAAAATCCCTATCAAATAGGGCCTTAATATGCTGTATAAAATTCTGCTTTGAGCTCTGTATTAAATTAATTATGTGATAGGAAAATGTATTTTCATGTTAGTTCAAGCCCGCAAGGAAATTTAGGTTTAATCCTGATGACAGCATACTGATAGGAAAAAAGTATACAGCCCATTAGGAAAGTTGTTTGTGCTGACAGTAAAAATGAATTTCCTTGTCAGCGTAATTTTACAGAGAAAGAAATATAAACCTGATGACGATGAATTTTCCTATCGGTACACACTGCCAGGAAAATTGTTTCTGACGTTGAGCCGCCATCAGACAAATTAAATTTCCCTGTCGCTTTATCCCTGACATCTATTTTTTGTCGACACACCGTCAAGGAAATTAATTTGCCTTTTTTCCTTTCAATTTTCGGTATTTTCCTGACAATTCTATGCTCACAAAGTAAATCTGCTTTCCAGTAGTGAATGGATTAAAGTTCATCTAAAAAATAATATTTATATATAGAGCGCGGTTGTATGGCTCGCACATGCCAAGGATTGCCACGTTAATCTGACGCCCGAATCATTGTCTGTTGAGGAGTCCACGGTCTCTCCTCCTCTTCCTCCACGCCTTCATGACATTGCTATGAAATAGATCATTAATTAGCATCACGAAGATAAAAATCTACAAATGAGTATTATTTGGCGAAGGAACGGTCCTAATTTTCGGACAGGACGTCCTTAATTACCGCTCCTCTTTGACCGACTTTAATTTTTCATTCAGTTCTAATCTACGGAGACAATTCAAACTAGCTTCAACTCATTCACGTTAGTTTTTCGTCATGGTGATCGATAGTCAGTAGTAGCCACTAACTGACGTGAACTTAAATTGTAGTATTATACTTTGCACAAATCCAGGATAGAGACATGTGAGTACGAGTGACGAAAATGACGTCGATGGTTAGGACTGACTGCTGCTGCTGAGAATGATCCATCTAGCTAGCTCGGCGAACATCCATTGAAAACGCCTCATGGAAAAGGTGCATTGGGAACTCGACATTTGGTACGAAAGCCAGCTGAAAAAGACAAGATATCAGATCAATTCGTGAGGATGGGTGGTCTGGTAGATCTGTTCTCTTCAAGGAAAAAGGACTGGTTAATTTTAGTTATGCTGTGCAACATCACAAGCTCCTGGAAAAATTTCAAATCATTGTCAGACGGACAGACGGTCCATTATCCTTAGTAACCATACAAGCTAAGCTAGTAGATTAATACTCCCTTTGCCCACAAGTATATACGAGTCGGCGTGGGATTAGTCCGGTTAGTATCTTAAATTTTGGTTACCAGTTCTTGTAAACGTGTACTTTTTAAAGTTACATTTAAGATAGACTTAAACAAATTGTGAACTCTCTATCTTAATCGGTTGAACAACCACAATTAAATAAGACCTTGTTACACCCTCTTAGAAGTACCATGTCATCTGTACAATTCTTAGAGCTATGTTACGGTACACCTATTATCTCTTAAGAGATGTTACGGTACATCTATTATCTCTTAAGAGATAATACTTAAGATTAATCTAGGCCATTGATTTAGGATTAAAAATAAACTAAAAATAAAAATATTTGGTTACCGACAGATAATTGGAAAGTCAGCGTAGAAAATTAGAAAATATATGTAGAAAATTGGAAAGTTAACGTAGAAAATTTAAAAGTCCGAACAGAAAAATCAAAAGTGATAGTAGGTAATAGATCACCATCTTTAATCCTAACCGTTAGATCAAAACAAATAGACGATCTACAATATTTCGGAAAACAATATTTGCCTCTTATTTTTATTTTTATGGTTTTGGAAAGACAATTATTAATGCACATTAACTAGTTGATGTATTTTAAAAGATTTGGTAGGCGTATTTTGCTTCAAGAAAACAGATTGGTTAGGAAAAGTAAAGTTGTGTGCAACATTCAACCTACATCGGTTAATATATTATTTATTTTTTTCAAAAGTAATGGTTCATATTTATTATAACTCTTAGCTTTTTAGGTGTGCTGTAAAAAGAAAAAATGATAATTTATTACTCTAAAGATAACTCTATTACACTCTGTAACAATGATAAGTGAACCTTTTTTTTTGAAAAAAAAATGCATAATTGTATGATTTGAAAAACAAAGCCATCAGTTTTCTTCCTGAAAAAAACTCTTCCTAAATGATCTAACCAAAACATCCCCAGCGAGCCGCCACCCGCGGCAATGCGGCATAGACGATGGATTCCTGGCCGTTCATGCATCATCAGTTCACAGACAGCAAACCAGCAAATACAAAACGGGCGCGGCACCGGCCTAATCCCCCACCCCCAAAACACCAGAAAAAAAAGGCAAAATTTTACCGCCGCGCCCATCCTTTCATCACCGTCCCACGCGGCCGGGCCAGCCAGTCAGCTACAGCTACGGGCGAGGCGACCTCGTCGATCGCCCGGTCGCCGCCTTGCCTCCGCCGCGCGCCCCCCGCTTATTTATCTTGCCCTCGATCGCACGATGTGCACTAGCTGAAAAGGCCTTAAACCCCCCTTCGTTGCACCCCTTGCACTCCCCCGCCCTTGCCCGCCCCGCCCTCTTTGGCTCTACTGTTGGGCTGCTGGCACAGCCAGCCGGTGCAAAGCTTCTGTGGCAAAGCTAGCTTGATGCATGGCGGAGTCGCTGGGAGCGCTCTGCCGCGGCGGGGGATGGTCCTACGCGGCGATCTGGCGCTCCGACCGTCGCGACCCACGGTGAGTTACCTAGGCTGTAGATTTACTCGGGTAGATATGCCTTGCGATCCCAACTTGGTAGCAGCTCTAGGTTCAATCTATTTTTTCCGCTTCATGTTTCAAGGCCTTCTCTACGTTGGAATTGGATAACTGGATAGGGAACGGCATGGCATATATTTTGATATTTTTCGAAGTTCCTGTTTGGTTGGAATGCTTTCATTTGGGGTTCTGCTTCTGAGCCTGTGTGGCAATTCGGCTTCTGAAGTTCAGAATTTGTTCGATAAACTTTGCTCGCAATGCCTTCTCTGCGTAACGCATGTTTCTATTTTCCAACGAGTGAGACATGCCCAAATTTGCGTACATGTCGCACGCAGATGAGTAACGGTTTGTAGCAAAACACAATTTTCGAGTGCTAATTGGGATCTCAAGGAACTTGCAGTTTTGTTTGGGAAAGATGATTGCACTATTTCGTTGTCAGAAAACGATAAAGAAAAGGTCATCTAAAGTCTGACCTCCATATATGCCCATTTCTTCCACTGAGTCAGCTGCCATAATACCGCACCCTCGACCAGTTTTGTCCACTGTTGCTACCTTGTAATTCCAAATTTCCAATCTTTGCCACACTGGTGCTAACCACTGTTCTTGTTTGTTTTCGCGTGCAAAAAATGTTCTTTGAGAAACTTGCAAAGCAATGCTAGTTTACTGTACGTATATCAAGGTTCCACCGCAGTAGCAGTAGGAAATTGAGAGGGATGAGAACTTTTATCCTCTAGCTCTTTCTGACAACAACTGTTCTGTGTGCTTTGCTTTAGTGTAAGCAGCGCTGTAAAAGTTGGATTCTTTTGCTCCCTTTCCTAGACATAATATGTAATTCCACCAAAACTGACAGAAAGATTGTCTCCTCTTTTCTTTTTGGACACATCCCTAAAGTTAATTATCGTCAATCATTTTTTGGTTGTGTTTCTTTGCTTTATTTTTGTAAGATTCATGCAGCTTTTGGACCATTTCTTATTTTAAGAATCTGTAGGTTTGAACCTTCCTGCTATTTGGTGTTTCTAGTTCTTACAGATTCTTAATTGATGTGTAAGGTTGCTTACCATCGGAGAATTCCACTACGAAGATGGTACAAGAAATGTTGTTGAGAAGATGCTTAATCAGGTCCATGTTGTTGGAGAAGGGTATGGCAAAGTTGGCCTTTTTATGCTTTTATTGAGTTAATCTTTTGTACATATCTGTACTTTACCTGACATCTAGTCGCTTGTACTGCCACCACAGTTAATTAGCTGCTACATATTTTCCTGCTAAAACATTTTAAAGGAGTGCTTAGCCATTATTTATGGAATATTAATCTTCACAAGTGTGCATAACTCTTGCCACTATACCTTTTCTCCCTTTAAGTATTGACCTTGCACTTCATTTGGGATGAATTTTTTGAGAATGCCTTTGGGATGTTTATACTCTAAACTACTTGCTGATTATGTCTCATGTTTTGTTTCAGCATCATAGGGAGAGCTCTAGTACGTGGAGAGTGCCAATGGATTTCTGATACTTCCTTCAGTTCTGTCCAAACAAGTAATGCAGATAACCTAGATCTGTTTCAGGTATATTTCCTATTCCGCTGTTCCTTTATTGGGTTACCTTGTTGCGTACTTCAGATGTTTAGATACAAAGCTCATGTGTGTTGGTAGCAGCACCAGATGGTCTGTTACATAGAAAGACCACGTAATTCCTCACGATCAAATTTCACTTTGCCCCTGTTTTCAACTATTAGGATACTTCATTGCAGAAAATACCTTATTTTAACAGAAGAAGATTACCTTCTTGTAGGGCTATACTTGGTGGCAGCATCAGCTCCTGAGTGGAATAAAGGTTTGTGCTCCCCCTTTAACCTTGTGATTCTTTCAAAGACCATGTCACAAGCATAAACTATTAGCCTTGTAGAAACAAACTAATTGTTTTACTGACGGAAACGACATATTATCTACAGACTATTGCAGTAGTACCTATCCCAGCTCTTGGTGTGGCGCAGTTTGGTTCCATACAAAAGGTTAGTATAAGTTGACAAATGAAATTAATGTTCGCAGCTATTCAGTAGAAAAGGCAATCTTCAATTCTTCATGATGATGGTAACATTGTTTCGATTGATTCGTGATATCATGGTTTTGACGCTGTAGAAAATGTTTCATATGAATTCATTTGAAGCAGCTAATTTTTATTGATGCCTGTTATCAAGAAAATAAATATTTAAGACATCTCTCTCTTGTTTCGGATGCAATATTTAAGAATTTATGGTGTGCTAACAAATATATGTTCTCTAAATTTCCTCGTTAGCTTAATATATTATATCATTATGCATCTGGACAAGACAGTATTCCTAATTTCTTATGAATACACATTTTTTTTCACATCTACCAGATTTCTGAGAGCTTGGAATTTGTGGATCAAGTTAAACACACATTTTGTCAAAGGGAAAGCACTTCATTTGATCTTTCGGCCAATGAAGTTCAAAGACATGTTTTCCCATATAATCAGCAATCTCAACTCAATTCTCTGAGTAGTACCAATGGTCTTATACGTATCAAGGCTGAACAAGAAAACAAGGAACTTCTGGAGAACTCAGAAAGTGTAGAACCTCTACATACTTTAGTAAGCCCTTCAAGCAAATACTCTCAGAGTTCTTCAAATGGTTTCACGTCCTACGAGAGCGGCAACAGTATGAATCCTCATATAGTGGCCATGCCAGTGAACTCCAAATCAATAAATGCAATCAGAGTATTTCATAATACCGGAAATTTACTGCAGCACAATATTGGTTCAGAAAATCCCCTACAGATTAAATCCTATAAACATCCTGATTCTAATCTGGCAAGTGCAACAACCGTTTTTTCAAGTTTGCACAGTCTTCCGAGGATAGAGAATGAGCTACCATGTGCACCCAACAAGCTAGGATATTGCATACAAAGTGAGAAGCCATATAGTTTTCAGAGTTCATTATCATCTTGTTTTTCTGTGGGTGATGAGCTGAAACCTATTTTATTTGACAATGCCACTTCTTTTGTTCAGAGTGACCTAATGCAAGAGTTCAATCTCACTGGATTTACTTCTCAGGCAGACTATGCAGTTCATGGGTTACCCAATGAAATACTGGGGGAAACAACTGCTGTGGTACTACATTCGGACAGGAAAAAGAATAATGTAAGTTCCGGTTTGCTGGATAGTACAATTGTTGATCCCTTCGAGCAAGATTGGTGGGATGACAATGCCTTGCTAGCAGGAAACAGTCCACACTTTGGTGCCACCAACACTGATTCTGTTACAGAACATGCAAGCAGTGATCCATTATCAGTTGAAGAGAGGTGCTTGTTTTCAGAATCTGTCTTTGAAGAACTACTTGGTGCTAGTGGCAATGTGGATACACCGAGTGGTCCAGTTGTGTCTAGGGTTGATGATCCATTAGTTGGCTGTGTCTCAGGCTATCAACTGCCAATGTACACTCTTCAAAACTCTTTTTCAGTGTGCAAGGCACAAGCACCATCACTGGACTTCCCTTCCAGTAGTTATACGTCTGAACATGTGCCAGATGGAGCATCAAAGGTAATCCCAGTGTCCCTGGGGACTTTATCTATGGACGACAGTTGCAGTTTGAGCACGGCGCATTCCAAGGTCAGCCAGGTAAAAAACCCTGAGGAAGTGAAGAAGAAAAGAGCCAGACCTGGTGAGACCACACGGCCAAGACCTAAGGACCGGCAGCAGATCCAAGATCGTGTCAAGGAACTGCGTGAGATAGTTCCAAACAGTGCAAAGGTAATCATTATCACATTATATTTTGTTGTTCTTTGGTTGATTTGAAACTGACAAGTTCTATGTTTTCCACTACACAACAGTGTAGCATTGACGCTTTGTTGGATCGTACTATCAAACATATGCTCTTTCTGCAAAGTGTAACAAAGTATGCAGAGAAAATTAAGCAAGTTGATGAACCAAAGGTATGCCATTCTGAAGAATGCATATATGCCTTCTAGAATAGAAAAAAATCCTGTTAGCTGTACTTATACTATCTTTTTCTCTTCATGTGAAGATGATCAGCAAGGATAGTGGTGCTGTTTTGAAAGAGAACTCAAGTGGTGTTGTCTTGAAAGATAATTCTAGTGGTGGAAGCAATAATGGTGGTGCCACTTGGGCCTATGAGGTTGCAGGACAGACTATGGTTTGCCCAATAATCGTCGAGGATCTTTCACCACCTGGTCAGATGCTTGTCGAGGTATGATTCAGAACTAAGTAGCCTACTGCTGTCTTTTTTTCGCGACAGAAATTAGAGACGATCTGTTTGCTGCCGACAGATGCTATGTGAGGAACGCGGCTTTTTCCTGGAGATAGCAGACACAATACGCGGATTTGGACTGACAATCTTGAAGGGACTGATGGAGCTCCGTGATGGCAAGATAATGGCTAGATTTCTCGTTGAGGTAGAGATCAAAAAATATATTTTTGGGTGCCTTCTTTTCTTTGGCTTCATTGTTTGCGTGTTTAACATCTTGTTGGGTTTGCAGGCAAACAAGAACGTGACTAGGATGGATATATTTCTGTCACTTGTTCAGTTGCTACAGCAAAACAGCCTTAACCGATCCCCTGACCAGATAGCCAAGGTCATTAGGAATGGGGCTCCATCGTTTGCAGAGCATCAGCAATATCCAATATCAGTTCCAGTAGGCTTTGCTGGTAGATAACAGTGACCACAGACATTCCAAGTAGAACAAATTAGGAGACATCAGCTGAAAACATTCAGAGTGCTGCTGATTGCTGCTGGACGTTGACTACGAAGCGTGGTTAGAGATGACAAGTTTTAGAGGATGTAACGTATGCGCATTGCAGCATTAAGAAATATTCTCTCCAGTTAGTGATCAGCTTGAAGACGTACAAATACTCATGTCACTAATTTAGGAATCAGTCGCCTGTAATCTGCTGGATTCAGAGCACTGGTGTGTGAGTGTATGTTAGTTGTTCTGTGTGTAGTGATTGTTGACTTTGTTTTGTTGGTGTACAAAATAACCTACCTGATAAATGCATTGTTCAGATTTCTTTGCTGGCTTTTTTCTGCATTCAAGCTTCACGAAACACATGTTATCATTAGTAAATTACCAGTGTGAAACACATTACACGGTTTTGCTTCAGAAATTTGTTTTTCAAGCCTGAAGAGCTGTTTACCTGCAGAAACAACACGTTGAATTTCATTGTTCCTCTCTGAAGATCAATCTGAACAGGAGCAACTACAGGAAAATTCCGCTGGATTGATCTTCCGAAATGTCTCCGGCCATGTCAGTCCAGCCACCTATTAATCAACACAAAACATACCTGTCTGCTGGGCAGCTGGCAGTCGAAGTCTGGGAACAAACCCCCTAGTTGACCTAGAAATAGAGGGGAACAAATGAAGAATCTTCTCTTGAATACTGCAGAAGCGATGGAGTAAAGTACAATATCAAATTAGTTCCGTTAAATTTATCATAAAATATATATTAATATTATATATATTTCATATTATACATATTAATATATATTTAAACTTAATTAAAATTAAAGAAATTTAATTTTTAAAAAGACAAAACGATTTATAATATAAAATGGAAAGAATAGTATGCAAGGCCCAAAACGTAAGGCCGGCCCATGAGAGCCCAAGAGCACGCAGCAACCCTCCATCTTTGACCTCGCTCGCCTCGTTGTCTACTCGTCTCGCCCCAACCCAACCCCGTCTCGTCCCTTCTATCGGTCTCTCCTCATCTCACCGTCGCGTTGATTTTTTTTCGCCCAATCGCCCCCCAACCAACAGCCAGCCTCGTCGTCCTCCTCCCCCGCCTCGGTTCTTCCTCCCGCCGATCCCGCCGCTATAAATCTCTCTCCCGCCGCGCGTGCCACGGACGCACCCGCTCGCTCTCTCGCTCGTCGCTGCTCTGTTCCGCACCCGCCGGTGGCCGGAGAGGGAGGGGGAGAAGGGGCGATGGCGAAGCTATACGTGCAGGCGGTGCCGCCGCCGGATCTGAACAGGAACACGGAGTGGTTCGTGTACCCGGGCGTCTGGACGACCTACATCTGCATCCTCTTCTTCTCCTGGCTCCTCGTGCTCTCCGTCTTCGGCTGCACGCCAGGCATGGCCTGGACCGTCGTCCACCTCTTCCACTTCGCGGTAACCCCTCGTGCCTTCCGTTCTCCCCCCTTCCCCATTCTCGTGCCGTTCGTTTTGTAAGTGGCACCTTGCAGCTTGCCTGTTCATGGTGGATGGGCGGGGTCGCCTTCGTGGATCTGGAATGAAGAGCGTGTGATGGACACCTCGGTGTAATTGTGGTTTGTGACGAGCGTATCAACGGGGCCGTCCCGTAGATGACTTTACGCACCGTATTGTTTGGTCCCAAAATTTAGTAATTGATTGGCATCAACATTACGGTAAGGTCTCGGTGCATCTACCTTAAGTGTTACGTTGCACGTCCAGTTGCTTGTAGTGGACACACAGTGGAACCCCGTGCAGCCTGTGCGGTCACGCTAATGTATGTAGGATTAGTAACTTATTCCAGTTGCAGGGTGTCCCTTCCCAGTTCAATATAAATTTAGTTAGTTCTATTCAGATTTCAGAATGATACCCGTGTAACCAAAAGCAAAAGGAAACCCTCTGCCATGTCTCCTTTTTGATGCCGAATTACGCGACTACCACCACTTTTCTGTGAACCCATATCTTGTTGAAACCCTACCTCAGATGCACTCTGGTCCAGCCTGGTTGGTTTTATAAATTATAACCTTTGGGAAGGAACTTTTTAATCCTTGTTATCTCAAGCTAAAGAAGCATAAATATTCTGAGTACTGACAAATCCATTTATTTTCAGTACTGTGTTAGACTGCTAGTCTAACGTGTAGTTTTGCCTTGCATGATTATGTTTTCATATGAAGTTAATACAAACATAGTTGCAAATTGAATATCCTTTATATCCTTTATTTGAATTTATAAATGGTCAAACCAGTTTTTCCAATTACCTTCTCTAGAAAACCTTCTTTTTATACAAATATAAGTAAAACCATTGACCTGTATATTGTAGGAGTTGTTAATTTATACTTAGTTTTTATCATCAGACTATTACTCCTGCATTTTGTTAATCATTTCTCTAAAATACCAAATGCATCCAAGTGACACCATCTCCAATGGTTCAGATCACCTACCACTTTTTCCATTGGAAGAAGGGAACACCTTTTGCCGATGACCAGGGAATGTACAACACATTGACTTGGTGGGAGCAAATGGACAATGGCAAACAGCTTACTCGCAACAGAAAGTTTCTTGTCGTGGTTCCTGTTGTCCTGTAAGTATTCTTCCATTACTTTTAGTATCCATTTCAATTATCAAAACTTTCTTCAGGCGCTTAGTAGCAATAACAGACAATCTGTATTCAATGTTCGTTTACCCACTATAGCACCATCATGATATATTTGAAGCTTATTTGCACATGCACATATTGTGATATATGTTACATGAATTCAGAATGAAAGGTCCCATTAATTTCAAGTGTACTAGTAATATCTTTTCTAGACCTATTTTATGCTTACTAATTTAGGTCATTTATGTTGTTTCACTATTTTACATGTACTAGAATCAATTAATGTTTGCACCTCCTGTGATGTAATTGATGATTGTCTAAATGGGAGTATTCAACCGTTGCACACCTGAATTCATATATATTTTCGTCTGGATCTGATACAGTTATACTTTACCTTAGTGCTAAATAAAAGTATTCTTCCAGTGTATTATTGCTGTTTGTATGAGCCCAGGCTAGAACTTGATTTATGAGCTTTTGGGAGTGATTATATGGAATTTAAAATAGGTCCGATCGTAATCCCTTGCTTAGAAGAACATAGCCACCTGAAATCTGAATTTTTTTGTTAAGGTTCTTCTGAACGCTGTTCAATATACCATGCGTTGAGTCCTTTAAATTACATGCTCTAAACTTCAGTAAGCACTTTTTACAACTCCAAATATTAGGACCTTACAGTTTCTTATTTTTGTTTTGCATCCATAACCTTTCATACACTATTGACTCCAAATAGATTATGAAATCAAATATACTTGTAGCATTCCTTTTCACTTGCCAGTTTTGACATCAAAACAATCTCCAATACACTGTTTAAGCTTATCTACTCCTGTGCAAAACTTGGTCATGCTCTCTTTCGTATTTGCATACCTCAATCTATTTGTTAGAGCTATCTGCTACAATGAATTAATTGATCATGTAGGTAGTTGTACTTGTACGGCCCTAATAAGATAATGTCTTTGCCATCCATGTCTAAATATGATGTAGACAAAAATCACTGGGCACTTTGCAGGTTGCTAAGAAATTGGCTTGTCTGCACAAGTAAGTGCTATCATGCATTTAAAAATTTGGACATAGTTCTGGTCCATCAGAAGGCACGTTAGGCTTGTTTTAGCTTTTTCGGAAAGTGACAATAAATCCACTCTTGTTTACCTAGAGCTTGCACTTTTATACATGGTTATGGCTTGTTAATAAAGCTTTAGCCGAGGTGTTATTCTCTTCAGCATGAATTCAGCTTGTTCATGAAAAGGCTAACTGCAATGATCACAGCAATGGCTTCTCATGTTATACTAGCTCAATGTGCCCATGCATTGCAACGGATCATCACTTTATCTTAGTTTTTTTACCATGGTTAAAGGATTGGTCAAGGATATTGACATATATATAGGCCCCCAAGTTTTTAGTAACCTGCCCCTATATCACAATGAAAGACTTTGTTTGCGCCCTATTGAATAAGAAGGCTGTGTTCATCTATAAGGGCAGATGGTGGGATCTATTTTTGTAAAAGAAATTTTGTAACCATGCTATTCGTGTACTTAATAGTGATGTGAGAGTAGGAATTCCTAATACAAAACTACAATTAAGGAGCTAACTAAACACCTTCCCCCTAAAAAACCTTCATTTTTTAATAACGAGCATTTGGTGCAGCTACAGTAACTAATAAGACAGATTTTCATCATATTGATGTAGACTTAGTAGATTGCTGCTGGAGAGAAAATTTGGTCAAAACAAATGCCCAGACGCACATATTATGAACTAAAGGTTATCGAGCCAGTTGTTGTTTGAGTCTTCGAGCAAGATTCTGAGACCGTTGCACTTGAAAGACTGACAAGCGCTTAGCCTGCTGTTTGCTCAATGCGGTGTCACGGTGTGGGCGCCGTGCGCTGGCTGTGCTCGTGGGCGTCGTGTGGTGTGCCCGACGGAAGGGTGGGGACGACATGGAGCGGAGCAGGCTGTTCGTTTTTTGGAGCAGGTCGTGCGTTTCTGTTTCTAGTGGGACGTTCGGTTTTTCTTTAAGTCCAGCTTTTCTGTGTAGGATGCGTGGTTTTGACGCACTGCGCGTGAGGGGAGCAGGGTGCGTGAACGAAACTGTGCTTTTAGAATAGTAGAGATATTTTTTTGAGTTATGCTTTTTACTTTTCAGTTTTCAGAGATATTTTGTTGAGTTATGCTTTTTACTTTTCTGTTTTCACAAGCATAACTCAACAAAATATCTCTGAAAACTAAAAATTAAAAAGCATATCAACAAAATATCTCTGAAAACTGAAAATTAAAAAGCATCTCTTTTCTTTTAAAGATATCTTTTCAGAATGAATTGTAGAACTTTCAGAACTTGGAGTTTTAGTAGCCTAATACGCAAAAGTATTTGGTTTTGTCATACGGAAACACTGGATTTGCCATAAATGGTCATGCTAACTTCTACATGGCCCGTCATTTCTCTAGTTAATAAAGACATCTTTTCTATGTTTCACATATGACTGGAGTAATGGAGCTGATGAATTAATGCATTGCAATTTTTGTTCACTGCAATGACTGCGAGGCAGGATACGATGAGAAAACCTGCTCTACTTGTAGCATTAACTTCAATAAGTTTTTGGCTGACACATCCCATGCATAGTGTTAAATGTTGCCACGTAGATGGCCTATTTCCCCATTTAGGCTTTTTATAGCACATAGATCTGGAACCAGTCCAAGGCAATGCGTAGAGTTGAATACTTTAGCTGTATTACCCACAATGATTTCGGCAGATATCTGTTGGCTTCTGTACACTGCCCATGGTTGACGATTTTTTATACACACGGTACTGTAGCGGCAGGGCAATAAATATGGATTGATCGTTGATGTGACCTCTGTATTTTCCTGTTGCTAATATTTTCATGCACTACATCAGGTTCACGTAGTAGGGTGAATAGGCATCCTAGGTTGTATGTAGTGTTCTAGTCCTGAAATAAACATGATTTTAATGCCTAGTTCAGAACTGCTTTACGCTTATCCTGAAATCTAACAAGAATTATAATGCAGAATCAGCTTCTCCATGATATATAGATATGTGATGTAACTTGCCACGGGATCTTATACTTTTATGTTATGTTTAAGATGCTTATTATGTGTTGCTAAATGCAGCGGTACTCTTTTTCTTATTTTGTCGACAGATACCTGATAGCTTCACACACCACGGACTACCAACATCCTATGCTCTTCCTGAACACCCTTGCAGTTGCCGTGCTTGTTGTTGCTAAACTACCGAACATGCACAAGGTCCGGATTTTTGGAATTAATGCTGGGAGCTAGGCAGCAGCATCCTTCAGCAGACATCTGCCTATCTTCTTTCCAGATTATCAGGCTCATCAGAGTATCAGTAAGTAGCATTTGGAAGTTGTTAGCTGATGGGTTGTGGTCATTGTATAGAGAGATGCTCAGGCTGAAACTGATACTGTTGTACATCTGATGTACACGAATTCTGAAGACTCTTAATGTCGCTATATGTTTTGATACATGTATCTGTCAGTGGCTGAATATGCTTTCAATATTTCATAACTATAGCTCCAAGATAGAAACACAGTACTGGTCGTGTCTATGCGCAGGTGGTGATGGATAGTGTGTCAAAATTATTACAAACAGTTCTGGTGGATGTAGCCTTTGCACAGAGCAGCAGACACCGAAGGTGACACGTTTGCTCATCGGACATTATGACATCAGTGCAACTCATTCAGGTTGAGTTGTTTTGCAGCATCCCAAATGTGTTACAGTTTACACGGGGCTTTGGCTGACAGCAACGGGAACACGTTTGCTCGTCTGACATGATGACTTCAGTGCAACTCATTCAGGTTGAGTTGTTTTGCAGCATCCCAAATGTGTTACACGGGGCTTTGGTTTTGCTTGGTCAGAGAGCCCCCCTCTGTCCTTTTCCTCAGTCGATCAGTCACTCTTTTTTCATCTTCGTTTTGGTAAATGGTGAACATCTGAAACGATCGCTAAAGTGGAGACGGCAGCGTGATCCATCGTACATACGTGCTATAATATCTTGGGTGGGTGAAACAGTGAGAGCGTGGAATTTCAGCTTTTACCGATGGCCACCGATTTTACCGGCGGCTTTCCTTCCATGCGAAGTCTAAAGACGGAAGTATGTGACCCAGAAACGGCGAGGACTTTGCAACAGTGACATCCACTACCCAACGCCCACGCCGCCGCACACCGGCGTTGTCGTCCGCTGATTTGGACCGCTGCCTCGGCTCAACCACGCACGCAACAGCTGAATCCTCCCCGGTAGCGACGTGGTATTTCCCCTGCTTCTCGTCGGCGACACCGCCCGACCAACGGGAATGGAGTGGCTTTTTTTCATGGTAGGCGGCAGGAGGGGTCCGCCGGGATTGCGGGTGACGAAAGCCGGTGATGAGGCTGGAAAACGATCTGCCGCCGCGGCGCCGCCTGCCTGCCTTTTGATGCCGCAGTGGTGCTCCTATCTTTTTTTATCAGGCGAGCTCCCCTGAACAAACAGCTATGGATGGTGCATGATGAACATGTTTGATGTTTCTTTTCTCACAACGCGTGCGCCCCGGTAGTCCGGTGTTTGCACCTTCCACTGTTTGTTATCAATGCTATGCGACTATGCGTCGACCGGGAGCACGATAAATGGAACAATTAGACCAATCCAGTTCAGAGGAATTTGTCAAGAAAATTCAGTTGGTGCTGGATTCCATTCGAAAGAGAAGCTAGATAATGAATTATGGATGAAACTGAGTTTAGTATAATTATTTGATAGTTTTTATACAGATTTTTTTTTTACAGAAACTGTACCATTTATCAGCTTAGCAGGTGTTCATCATAGTCCATAATCTAGGGAGTGCTTTTGAACGAGCCTGTTTCATCTCTGAAATAGGATACATACTGCCATATGTGAACTCAAGATAGGTACTGACAATTACTATATATTAATGGCAGCGTTTGAAAGTGATGATTGGATAAGATAAATAGATGATTTGAATGTAGCTCGAGGGTTTAAATAAATAAATTTAATACTAAAAAATTGATAAAATATTTTTTCTAAAACAACTTTATCCACATTTTTTAGAGAAATATATGTAACATATTATAATCCGGTGCGATGATCTGACACTGAGTTGCACTAGCAGGGGTCTTGTGGCACTTCACCACAGTGTTAGTGGCACGCAACTCCACACTACCTATGATCTATGATTGCGCTGTTGAATGAATTGTTTCATGAGGGGAACAAACCGGCACGGTGTCCATAATTGTTTCATCTTTTTTTTTTCTGCATGCAAGGGAAGCCCCTGAACGTACACTCACTTTGCTACCTCGGTCCGAAATTGTCATATTTACTGTTTGGAAAAATGTTTAGTTGGTAGAAGATGTGGATATTGATGACCAGATCTTACCATGAACAGGTAACATCACTGGCGACCATGCTTGTATCATCGGTTCAGAAGAAGTAGGTGTTTTGCTTGTTTGCAACCAAATATATTTTTCGGCAAAACTTTTACATTTGTATTTGTAAGGATGCTAAAGGAAAAATATAAAAAGAATAATAATAAATCATAATATAATATTTAAAACTATGGTATAAAATTCAAATTTTGGTAAAACAGGAGTCAAGTAGTCCAAACAAGTAGATAATGTAACATTCTTTAATTTGGTTCTAATAAATAATTTGCTAGGCATTTCAACTAATTATATTTTTGCAAAATGAAATTTCTCTCCTGTAGATGCGCATAGAGATTTATGTATTCCCCAGCGAGTGTTGGCATCATCTTCTTCATCAAGCTCGCGAACCAGGGTTCTAATTAGGAGGGTAGTGAGGGCATGCATACTTGTTTAGATTAACTGACTCAATTTTAAATATTATATTAGAGTTATATATGATTCTATTTTGGGCAGTTTTTTGGGGATTTGCTCCCATTCCACACATAAATTAGTGTCATTTGTTATTTTATTTTATATGTGTGTATGACATGTGATCTCCGGATCTGATTGCCATATGTTGAGATGTAGGAAAAGAGCAAATGGAATTCAACTATGATGAAAAATAGCAAAATTTTCTTATCTAAACCTGTATACCAAGCAGAGCCGGAGGAGGAGAACGAGGGTTCCTAATTTTAGAGGAGGTGGTGCAGGATTCAGGAATGAAAGCCACTGGAGGCGACGGAGCATTGACAACACATAAGCTTTTTACCGACCTTAAATATGTAGGCCGGCTGTTGACGCTGGTGGGCAACACATGCGAGAAGACGGCGGACGGAGATAGGCGATAGGATTAATTAGAGTTTTGTCACCAAATGTAGTTTTGTGATATTGTTGGTCTCAACACTGATTTATCAATCTTATATTAAAAATAAAATATTTGTGAGTCGGAGGAAGTAAGTCAGAAACCATGCACACGTACGACTATTTTCTAACTAGGTCATTATAGTATATGGTGTGGATTACTAAGATATACTACTACATGTTATTAAAACTTCCTACCAGACGATTCGATTGTATCTAGCATCGTAATCAAGCAAAGTACATTAATTAAGCTCTATAACACTACTAGAAAGTATGATTTCCCTGTCGGCAGAAAATCATCAGAAAAACTCCGATACCCGCAAGGAAAATACCCAAACCAATTTCCCTAACGATGTGCCGATAAGAAATACACGTCAGAGATAGCGCGACAGGGAAATTAAAATTGCCTGATGGCTCACTATCAGAAATAATTTCCTAGTCAGCGTGTATCCGATAGAAAAATTCGTCGTCGTCGGGTTTTGATTTTCTATCTCCGTGAAGTTTCGTCGACACGAAAATTTATTTTCACCGTCAGTACAAATAATTTTCTTGATGGGCTGTAAGTTTTTTTTTGACGGGCTGTAGACTTTTTTCAGTCAGTTTTCTGCTGCCATCACGATTAAGCCAGAATTTCCCGTCAGACCAAATAATTTTCCCCATCGGTAAGCCACAAACCGACATTCCATATTTCTATTTCTGTCGGCAATTAAAAAACCGACAGGAAATTTGTGCTGCCAATAGAAAAACATGGTTTCCAGTGGTGTAAGTCTTAGGCTCCTAGACAACTTTGGTTTATTTATAAAATAATTTAAGTTTAACAATTCAAATAAGAAGTTGTCAAAAATTTCTAAGAAGTTTGTTGGCCTCTTCTAAATGGTTATGAAATATGATTTTATTGTTTGTATTGTATAATAAAAATATTGTATTATTTTTGAACTTATTTTATTTGGTGTTTAATTGACAATAGCATTATTTAACACATTTTTTGTTTTTAGGTGACGTGAAGATGTAAATAAACATGTGAAGTCTCAAAACGAGAGTTTTTTCCACCAACAGAAATATGAATAAACTTATGGCTTATTTGGACAATACGTTTTGGTTTCTAGACAACTTATAACTTTTTTAGATCATAAGTTAGTAGTAAGTTGCCTAGAAAGGGACTCATGCTCCCTTTGCAACGCACAAATGTTACAAGATTTTCACAAAAAAATAAAGTGAAAAACTATCTAAATTACCTTATTGGTTTAGAGTAGAGAGAGCATGCGCATGATTAATTGGTTACGTACATAGCAAACGTGGAGCAGCATGGGAACAAGACGCATGGGTGAATGGTGGACTGCTACATATATAGCTAGGACTGTAGGATATTGTTGCACTTGCACACAGACCCAAATGTAGCATATCTTATCTTCCTTAATGATCGAGTAGCGCTACAAGTAGCAACACACTATTAGTAATTTATTTGAACGGCCCAATGCAATAACAAGATGGACTGATGGTAGCTAGCTGGTAGTATAGTACGAGTATTCTGCAGCCCCGCATCCGCGTAGGAGAATGTTTTCCCGGGCCCTCCAAAGAATGGTGCTAATTGCATGCATGGCCGCAATATCTAGCCGTACATCCAGAAGGAAGAAGAAGCTAATACACATGGCCGGCCGTATGTGCATGGACAGTGAAGTAGGGGTGGTGAAAGAATCATTAGGTGTGCCAACTTTCTGGTGTGGGCAGCTGAACTTGCATTCAAGGAAACACACCGGAGTAAAAAAAAGTTCGCGCCTCCTAGCATGTCAAAAGGCTACCGGACGTCGATTTACTGCCGGGGAATTTTTTATTTATTAGCGCTTATGTGGGAGATATCAGCGGTAGTGGCGGTAGTGTTGGTGGATATAAAAGTAGAAAAAAGTCAATTTCACCGGATAAGTGGGTATGAGTATAGAAAAGTAGTGTATGTATTGTTTCTTTGTATACCCAAATATTTTAGTCTATGGGCTAAATTACTAAAAAGTCCAACACAAGTAGTTCAACCTATCAGACAATAGTAAAACCCTAAATCTCAGCTGGTTTGTCGTGTCACTATGCTTTTTCATGTTCTATCTCTTCCTCCCACTATCTCCTTCCTCAGGCTGAGTGGAGAAGACAAGAGCGGTGACTGACTGTGAGGTGACCGATCCAAATCAGCGTAGTGTAAGAGAGAATCGGTGAGCACTAGACGAGTGTTGGGTTAATCTTGCGCGCTGAATATGAGTTATTGTGTTGAGTATATGTGTGAGAGAGTAAGTATGCATATACATGTGTGAGTTAGTTAGTGAATGCTATGATGAGCATGTAATTACTTGAGTGTGCAGTTAGTGGCTGTATGTGTGTGTCTATATAAGGATTTGGAATTAGTTCATTAGTTGAGTCGAAAGAAGGAAAAAAAGAAAAGGTGTTGTGTGTAGTGCCACAAAATACTTATGTGTGAGTGTTTGTGATCTTTTGAGCTAGGTTAACAATGGTATTAGAGTCATGTCTAGTGAAGGTGTGCACACACTGCCAGGCCAGCATGACAACAGCAACTTAACGACAATAGAATTGACGACGATCATGATGCCATGAGCTAGTTGTGCAGCAAGTGAAGGAGGTGTGGTGACGATATGTTGTCCTATACTTTTTGATAACAACTATGGAGTATGGACAATGAAGATGATAATCTTTAGGTGTGCACAAGATGTGTAGGCGGTACCGGAGGGCAATGAAGTGGTCGATGAGAGGAAAGAGTAGATAGCTCTTGCTGCCATTGTCTAAGATATGCTATAGGTCATCGTGATGGCCATATCCGAGAATGAGATGGTGAAGGAGGCTTGGGACACTCTTAAGGAGATGTACGTCGGTGAAGATTGTGTTAAGAAGGCCCAAGTACAAACTCTTAAGAAGGAGCTTGATGGTACGTATATGAGTGAATCTAAGAAAATTAATGAGTTTGCTTTGAAGGTTAACACCATCGTGAATGGGATATGCTCTCTCAACAAGAAAGTGGATGATTCCATTGTCGTTGAGAAGCTCTTATATTCCATCCCCAACAAATTCCTACCGTCATCAACACCATCGAGCAATATATGGATATGACGGAGACGTTGGCTGGTGATGAAGATCATCGGACGTTTGAGGACGTATGAGGAGTCCTCAAAGGGGCGATGTCGTGACAAGGACAAGGAAATGTTAGCTGCTGGTCATGTGCACCGAACCGTGGCACACGTGCACCGAGTAGGAGACCAAAGTTTTTGAAGAGAATGCACATGAAGAGGGCTCTAGCAATAGTGTCAAGAAGTACCACGACAAATATGACAAGACAAAAGGTGCTGCTACAATTGTCAAGAGTATAGACATTTTGTTGATAAATGTCTCGAGGCAAGGAAGGGCAAAGCTCTCTGTTGGCGTAATCAGAAAATACGCAACATATTTTTTGTGTTTGAACCTCGAAGGGTTCAAAGTGTAGACAGAGGTTTGAACTCTGCTCGAGGCCTTCGAATTGAAGCGGATAATAACCTTCGTGCAGGAGTAGTATTGATTAGCACTACCAGTGTTGATTCCCTCCCCCTGCAAAGAGAGAAGGGTATTTATAGACATGATAACAATAGGGTTATACTATTTTACCCCCTACGTAGACTGACTATTATAGTATTACACGGTAGATTACATAGGAGCAATTTAGTAACACTTCGTATAAACATGGCAATGCATACGTCTTGTCGGAGGCGACGGGGAAGCCCATGGTTTTGACGTCACCTTCGAGTGGTTTTGAGCCACGCAGTCCCTTCGGCGGAGTGGCCTTTGTATCAGCAAGGCGGTTCCATGCCTTTAGGCCTTCGGAGGGTCTCTTGACAACCACGGTCGAAGGTGCGGCTTGAGCATTCTGAGGAGGCTTCGAAGTTCTTGTTTTCATTGCCTTGTTAGGGTAAAAGTATTTTCCCCCAACACTCTCCTTGCTGTAGTGGATGCAGATGATGAGCTAACATACAATGATGATCAACAAGGAGGTGCTTAAAAATAAAACCAACAAGATTAGGGATGATTGTTGGGATTAACCATATTGATTATGTGTTATTGTGTTAAGTATGTTTGAGAGAGTAAGTATGCATGTGCATGTGTGAGTTTGCTATTGAAGACCATGATGTGCATGCAATTAGTTGAGTGTGTTAGTAGGGTTATTGGTTGTATATGTGTGTAAGTCTATGTAAAGACATGTAATAAGTTGATTAGTTGTGTCAAAAGAAAGAAAATATGTTGATGTGCAGTGCCATAAAAACACTTGTGTACGTGTGAGTGATTCTCTTGTGTGAGTGTGGCTCATCTTGTGAGCTAGGCTAACAACGAGACCCAATACGATGCCTAGGTCACTAGATCCGGTCGCCTCTACCCTAGGAGGCGCTAGATTCGGCCTCCCTAGCATTGTCGTTGTTGGGAGAAAATACTTTTGCCCTAACAGAGCGGAGGGCTCGCACTTCGAAGCCCCTTCGAAGGTTTCAGCCTCAGCTTCGCCTGAAGTCACCGGAGCCCCTCTGAAGGCTCTATCCACAAGACCGTACCGCTCTACTGATTGTGAGGGCCACTTCGTCGGACGCCTTGGTGGTCCGAAACCACTCGAAAGTGATGTTAAAACCATGGGCTGCCCCGTCCCTTCCGACAAGACATATGCTTTTACTGTATTCATACAGAATGTTACTAAATTGCCTCTATATAATCCACTGTGTAATACTGCTATAGTCGGTTATACGTATGGGGTAAACTAGTATTACTCTGTTTTTACCGTACCTATAAATACCCTCCTCCTTCTAGGGGGCGAGGGATCGAACATTTGTAATCTCAATCAATACAGCTTCTGTACAAAGGCTATTATCCAATTCGGAGGCCTCAGGCAGAGTTCGAACTGCAGTGTACACTTTGAACCCTTCGAGGTTCTCTCATTTAAACCTGTTGCGTATTTCTTAATTACGCCAACAGTGGTGTAATCTCCTTTCTCCCTCGCCCTGCTACCACCTCCAACTCTGCCCCCACAACATCAACCTTGAAACTTCCTCCTTTTTCCTTGGAGCCTCCACATCTTTCTCCATATGACTTCTACTCAGGAGGTGACCAATCTAACTAGACACGACGGCCATGATGACCTCCTCTTCCTCCCAACATTTTTCCAAGGGGCTCCAATAGCAGCTCTAGAGGTCCTCTACCTAGGACCAACCTCTATAAGGTTCGAGATGGTCAAGCGCTTTGACCAAATCTTGTTGCACCAGCCCTCCTCTTTTTTGAGCGACGGTGCAGAAAACACGGCTTGGGGGTATTCAAAACCTAGCAAGAACCGTGCGAGCATATGCAAAGGAAACTAGCCACATGTCACCCCCTCCTACTGTGGTACGGTGTCGAACCTCTATAACTTATGTTGCTTATTTGTTGGTATAATATAGATACAAATATGATGAAGAATTGAGTCAACATTAGTGGTAACATATATAAGTGGAAAATTTTATGGTGCCTTCAAATTTTATGGACCGTCCAATCTTTATGATCTAACGGCTCAGATTTGATATCAGTGATCTATTACCTCCTAGAGATAATATGTCATATAACCTTTTTTAATATGTGCGGGCCCACATACATGCAGCAATTAATTTTTTTCTTCACATGCTAGCAAATTAATTGTTGCATGCACTAGAAAAAAGAAAATAATCAATAAACTTTTCGTACGAGCGATATGCATGCAGATTACTTTCCATAATCTACCGGTTAGCCTATTTTTTTAATTAATTATTTTAAACACACTTAATCAATGGACTGGATTAGTTTTGACTATTACCTCCGTTAGGGGAAATGACTCCCACTGTACTTAAGGATTGACCAAGAGTTGATCAAGGAATATCGAATGTCAAAGCCCCTCCGAGGACTTCTGGACTTCGACTAGAAGATTGCTTCGGAGCCTCCCTTCGAACTACGGTGCCTCCGAACCATGTTCACCAGCTTCGGAGCTCCCTTCGAACTATAGTGCCTCCGAACTATATTCACCAGCTTTGGAGCCCCTCTTCAAACTATGGTGCCTTCAAACCATGTTCACCAGGCAGACTCGAAGGCCCTGAAGCCACTCCGGAGTAAGGCTCAAAATCAGGGGCTCTAGTCCTCTTTGACAAGATATGTACTTTACGGTGTTTATACGAAGTGTTACTAAATTGCCCCTATGTAATCCACTTTGTAATACTGTTGAAGTCGGTTGTACGTAGGAGGTAAACTAGTATTGTCCTGTTGTTACCTCGCCTATAAATACCCTCCTTCTTGCAAGGGGGAGAGGATTGAACACTTATAGTTTGAATCAATACTACTCCTGCACGAAGGTTATTATCCGTTTTGGAGGCCTTAGGTAGAGTTCGAACCTCTGTCTACACTTCGAACCCTTCGAGGTTCTAAACACTAAAACCTGTTGCGTATTTCTGGATTACGCCAATAGTTGACACCATCCGTAGGGAGCCTAGTTCTAAATTAGCCTATCTACCACAACTTGGACAATTAATTTCGAAGCATACCTCTGAAGAAAAGCAAGGGCGTGGCCCCTCCTCGAAGATCTCCTCGGATCCCAAAACCACGCCACGCTTCGGAGTCCCTTCCGCCGAAGCCAGCGCCCAAGGCCCGTTAGACCGCACAAACCTGGGAAGCCTCCCTTCGGCCTGAGGCCTCCTAGGGGCTGCGGGGTCCTCTGTAGGCCTCCCTTCGGCCTGAGGTCTCACCGGGGCTGCGGGGCCCTCCGTAGGCCTCCCTTCGGCCTGTGGCCTCCCAGGGGCTTCGGGGCCCTCCTTAGGCCTCCCTTCGGCCTTAGGTCTCCCAGGGGCTGCGGGGCCGTCTGTAGTCCTTCCTTTGGCCTCAGGCCTCCCAAGGGCTGCGGGGCCCTCCCTAGGCATCCCTTCGGCCTGAGGCCTCCTAGGGGCTGCGGGGCCCTCCGTAGGCCTCCCTTCGGCCTGAGGCCTCCCAGGGTCTGCGAGGCCCACCACAGCCCTTCCTTTGGCCTGAGGCGCTCCAGGGGCTGCGGGGCCCATCGCAGTCCTTACTTCAGCATATGGCCTCCGGACTTCTGGAGCCTCCACTATAACGCCTTATGAGGCAAGGATCGCTGTAGTCAAAGGTAATTAACATCCTTCCAGGGAGAGACTTCGCATATAAATCGGCTCTAGACAATTTTAACCTGGCGGGGAACGCATCGTTACCCTTTTATGGCTTCGATAACCCCGTACAATGCATTTTCGTATCGCTACCCAAACACCCGGCTCGGCGCAAGACAAATAAAGCCAACACACTTACAAACACACAACACACCGGTGTGATCCACTCCACGATTATCGCTTCACAGTGCCCCTGAGCCCAAAGCGATAAGAACAGAGACATACGTGTCTCCGGGTCCCAAGCGCCCTTTAGTTCAAAGCACTGCTTCGTTTCCTAAAAAATACCGGTGTGATGCACTCTACCATTATCGCTTCACAGTGCCCCGGTCCTGAAGCGATAAGAACAGAGACATACGTGTCTCTGGATCCCAAGCGCCCCTTGATTTGAAGCATTGTTTCACTTCCTAAAAAATACTAGTGCGATCTGCTCCACCATTATTGCTTCATAGTGTCCCCGGATCCGAAGCGATAAGAACAGAGACATACGTGTCTCCGAGTCCCAAGCGCCCCTTGGTTCGAAGCATTGCTTCGATTCCTAAAAAATATTGGTGTGATTCGCTCCACCTTTATTGCTTCACAACATCCCCGGGTTCGAAGCAATATGAACAAGGGCTACAACGTATCTCGAGCTAACACCTCGATACGTACTCTTGGGTTCCAAGCAACCCAAAATATTCGAAGCATCCCTTCGCATTGTGAACTAAGAAATAACAGTTATAACCTCGAAACTGCACGTTCGCAACAATTACTATATAAGCATGAAATACTCGTAGCACCTATATGCTACGCTAGTACCTACCACGAGTAAGGGAGGAGCAGTGAAGGCGTATGTGTACAAAGCAGGTTCAATCCAAACGTTCGAGGTCATAAAAAATACGTTTTATTCACAAATATCTTGAACTACGAATACGAAGTACCTCATCAGATATACTTCGAATATCAAATATACCATTGTTTGCGTAATTCTAAACTACGCAACAGGTTTAACTGTTTAAGAACCTTGAAGGGTTCGAAGTATTTGGTAAGGTACGAACAATGCTCTAGGCCTTCGAATGGATAATAACCTTAGAGTAAGAGTTGTATTGATTACTACTCCCAGAGTTCGATCCCCTCTACCTCACAAAGGGAAGAGTATTTATAGGCACAGTTACTACAGGGTAATACAAAGTTACCCCCTACATCCAACCGACTATTACAGCGTGAACAGTAAATTTACATAGGGGTAGTTTAGTAACCCTCCGTGTAAATGGATCCAAACACATGTCTTGTCAGAGGGGACAAGTAAACCATGGTTTCAAAGTCACCGTCAGGAGGTCTTGGATGCTCCGCACCATGCAGGTCGAAGGGGGCTTCGAACTGCTGGAGGGCTTTGGGCCTTCGGCCCGCCAAGGGGCTCCGAAATAGCCTTTAACGAGGCGTCGACCTACTCCTCCGAAGGGGACTTCGCAGTTGCTGTTATTGGAGCCCTATTAGGGTAAAGTAATTTTCTCCAATAACCCTGAACACAAGTACTACACTCATGGAGCCTCCATCACCTTAACGACCTTCTCGGCCTAAAGGACCTTGTTTACGCTTCGAGCACCTCGTAGCCTATCGACCTTCTCGCGCCCAGCACTGCCCTTAAAGGTCGCCTTCTCGGCCTTGAAGTTTGTCGACTTCGCCCTTTAGAACAACCTCAGCCGCATGTAGCCTGTCGGTCTCGGCCTCAGCAGCCTCTTGAGCTTCGCGCTCCCAGCGCAGTCCCTCTAAGTCGGCAATCTTCTTCCTGGCTTCTGAGGCCCATCAATAGAGGCCGCTCTCCGTGTGCTCGGCCACCTCCTCCCGTTTATAGAAAGCCCTTGACGTCACCCGCATCAAAACAAGGTCCTTCAAAAAATAAGTTAGCCAAAAATAAGGCTAAAACTATAAAATAACAAAATAGTACGATAAACCGTTCAGTACCTGGTGCACGGTCTCTTTGGTTGCTACGGTGATGTCGGAGTGATGATGCCTCGCCACTGCTGCCACCAGGTCGCTTATTGTGATGTCTTGATGGGCCTGAATGTAAGGCTCCAAGAGCTTGCCCAGCGCCCCCCGGGGTGCGAAGGCCCTAAGGAAGCAAGGGAATCCTTGTGTCCTGGTAATATGATCTTCCTTCTTTAGATAGGATCCAGACATCCCTAGGGGTTAGAGACTGCGAGGGGATGTTGTCGCCATCATTGGCTTCGACCTCCTAAGCGAGGTCCTCCTCGCTTTTCTCAACCTCGTCATCCATCCGCCTCCTTTTTAAGTCCCTCCGGTAGCTGCCATGTCTGGTATTACCAGAGGGTGGACGCCAAGCTTGGCCTAGGTATGGTTAAACCGCCCTCACTCTGTGATGGTTTGGCTTCAGAGATTTAACCATGTCTGATGTCGTTTAAAGCTCCCAAGGTACGTCCTGTCTTTTTTGTAGCTGCATTTGATGCTCCTCGACCGATGGTCGAAGAGAATTTTGGGGATCGGCGTATCCCGATCAAGCTCTTGGGATCAAAGTCTAACTGGATTCAAAGCGCATTCTACCCCTTCATTCGAAAGGCTACATGTGAGGGGCTACTGTTGAGAAAAATGACTCTCACTGTACTTAAGGATTGACCAAGAGTTGATCAAGAGACATCGAACGTCGAAGCCCCTCCGATGACTTTTGGCTCCAACTAGAAGATTGCTTTGGAGCCCCCCTTCAAACAATGGTGCCTCCAAAAAATGTTCACTAGCTTCGGAGCTCTCTTCGAACTATGGTGCCTCCGAACCATGTTCACTAGCTTCAGAGCCCCTCTTCGAACTATGGTGCCTTCGAACCATATTCACCAGGTAGACTCGAAGGCCCTGAAGCTACTCCGGAGTAAGGCCCAAAACCAGGGGCTCTAGTCCCCTCCGACAAGACATGTACTTTACGGTGTTCATACGGAGTGTTACTAAATTACCCCTATGTAATCCACTGTGTAATACTATTGAAATCGGATGTACGTATGGGTAAACTAGTATTACCCTGCTGTTACCTCGCCTATAAATATCCTTCTCCTTGCAAGGAGGAGGAGATCGAACACTTGTAGTTTAAATCAATAACACTTCTACACAAAGGTTATTATCTGTTTTGGTGGCCTTGGATAGAGTTCGAACCTTTATCTATACTTTGAAACCTTTGAGGTTTTAAACACTAAAACCTGTTGTGTATTTCTGGATTACGCCAACTACATCCGTAGGAGGTAACGGGGGTACCGTAAATAGATCCATATAGGTATGACTTTTAAGCCAGATACGAGTACAACACTCTATTGCGGCCAGTATTTCAACTGTTGCCAGAGCTAAGTCCCCTCATGGTACACTTGACAAGCGGGATCTCAATACTAAGAGGGCAAGCTCATGGTACACTTGACAAGCGGGATCTCAATACTAATAGGGCAAGCATGATGACGGCGATGAAGAGGCTGAGGGGCAGGGTACCTTTGGTTGAGAGGGGAAAAGTGCCATGGGTTGCAGTAGTACAAATGACCATGATGTGCACTAAAACAGATGGCCTAACATGCATATGATAATAGTACCATGTTGATGGAGAAAGTGTGAGGGAGGAAGAGAAACTTAAAGTAGGGCGTCTGCCATACATACTCTCGCCGGCTATGCCCGCTACCTCTCCTTACTAGTGGCTTTCATGGCTGGAAGATTATTGCCTCTGGAAAGAAGATGATGATGATGAGTGACGATACGACATCTCAGACCTAGCTAGCTAGCTTAGCCTGCCACAAGAAAATAGAGAGGACGCGAGCAAGCGAGCTGACAGATCGGTATATATAAATACACATGCAGCATGGCATGCATGCACGAAAGAATATATATATAAATATATAAGATGATGACAAAGATAATAAATATGTATATTAATGTATGAGCACTGCTAAGCAACAATACATTAATACTACGTAATAAAGCTGTAGTAAAGTATAAATGAATACTGAAGCAAACATTAAAATTAGAGCAGTTTTACCATCTT
>KE373216.1:119021-133964 GCA_000418225.1 Zizania latifolia
CAGCCGACGACGGTGGTGGCCGAGGCGGCGGATTCGAGCTCGCATTAGGATTTGGATTTGCACCCATCAGCATCTCTTCCATGGGCTTCGCTACTAGCCCTAGCCCCTGGTGATGGACACACGTGACACTCCATTAGATGTTGCAAACTAGCTAGGTAGAAACCTGCAAAACTAAACTATCTGTATAGTAATTAGTAAGAACTAAGCAGCATGCAAGAACATGTAATGGGGAGAGATTGAGAAATGGTGAGAACGACGAATGGGGGAAGATGAGCATGAGGCGTGAGGATCCTCATGGTCCAACAAAGAACCAAGCAAATGGATACAAAGCGAGATTAAAGCTAGCTACAAGAGAGAAAGGTGAAAGAAATAAAGCGAGAGAAAAAGAAAGTAAAGATAAGAGAGAGAGAAACACACCATCACACAAAACACAGCTTTGTTTGTGCTCTTGTAGGGTTGTGTTTGTGGCGTAGCAGCAGTACCGCTACAACTACATCATCCTCCGAGACATGGCTACGCTTTTGATGCAAGGTGTGGGCTTGAGGAGAGAGACGAAAGCGGGGAGGAGAAAAGCCATGGGGGAAAAGATGTGAGATGAAAAGATAAAAAGGAGAGTGGCCGGGGAGGATAAGAAACAAAGCGAGGAACAAAGAGAAAAGAAAAGCACCGGCCTGCGTCTGCTCCTTTCAAGGATTAAAAGGGGAGGAGGCAGGAGATAATTAAAAGGCCCCAAGGCCCTCAGCTCGAAGCCAACGGAGAAGACGGAAGCAGACACACAACGCACACAGAGATAGCTAGAGCGAGAAGATGGCGATCAGTGCATAGATCTACAGAAAGAATAAAAGGTTGGACATGGCTGTTTTCCCAAGAGCAACGGAGTCGAGAGGTAGAAGAGAGAGAGAGGAGAGATCCTCACCATATCCCAACAAGAAAAGCAAGCGTCAAAGATCAAGATTGATTAAAGAAGACCGATCAACCAAGAAACACAAGCACCGACAAGATCTAGAAGAACAGAAGCCAAAATCCACCCACCCTTGTCCCGGTGAGAGATCTTGTATGCTAAACTATCTCGTCGATGTGCGTGCACCGATTTGAGCAAGGATCGTGCACAAATTAGCCAGCTTGAATTACCTGGTGCCAGTGGGCCGCATCCATGCGAGAAGAATCCCAATCGCTCGATCCTCGCTAACAATTCTTGCCAGTCGTCGCCTCTACGATGAACAAGCTATGAGAGGGAGTCGCGGAACGAACAAGGAGCTCCCTAGACGTCGCGAGCGAGCACACACAGTCAGGGAGAGGAAGAATGTCTCGTGGATGGCCTTGATGGAATTACTCCCCTCCCCCTCTCTCTCGCTTCATATGTCATGAGATCGTGGGATTCTTTTCGCAATATTTTTATGTCTCTTGGAGAGGAGAGGGGAGGAGAATGGGAGGAGCTAGGAAGAGGAAGGGAAAATCTGTGCAGCAGGCGGCGGACTACTTCGCATGCTTGCCTCCGATAGTTGCAAAAATTCTTCTTGTCCAGCTCGGGGTTGGCGAGCGTGGTGTTGTTGCTGATAATTCTGGGCCGTTCGGGCACGCACAACCAGTTGGTGGGAGTAGTCAACCCAACGAAGGAATGAAGGGGCAGGGCGCAGCGCAGGGCAAGCGCGCAGGCGCAGCCCTGCGAATGATGGTCCGTGGGGCCACGCACGTGCGTAGGACGACGCGCCACGTGCGAGCAAACCAACCGGGATGTTTTTAGTGCTTAGCCGTATGAGCCGCGTAGATACTGGGGTGCTAGTAGTAGTAGAGTACAGATCAGCTCAACAACAACAACCGTTTTGTTGCGCTTTTTAATTACGACGAACTCATCAGCGCTGATTGCTTTTAGGTCAAGTGATTAGAGGATGCATGGTCGAAAACTGTATGTGGTCTGCAGCAAATTTCGAGAGAGATGAGTTCCTAGCTAGATACTATCACACGCTTGCAGTTATATATTGCGTAATATGGCACGATATTGTTTTTGGTGCACAGTTTGATAATGAAACTTCCACTAAGGATCAGTGTAGTAACATTAGCTTCGATAAGATAGTACAAAATTTCTCGCTCAAGCAAAGTCACTGGCCTACTAATCGACAGGTTCGGCCATCCATACTTGTCACCCCACAAAAATGCCACGTACAATGTCTGTCATTAGCTGACAGAGGTGCAATCGTTCGAGTGGTTTAGTGGGGCTGGAGAGGAGGGGGAAACTGGAAACGGGTGGACTGTGAAATAAAACCGGCAGCTAAACGAGGCGGAATGGTCTGGGTTTAACGTGCAATTCTCGTGGTATACTGGTACGTGTTCAGCGTTGATTAGCCGCCTTCACACGCTCTAGTTTTGTTCATCCGCACCTGGTCAAGCCGCTTTCGCCCCACGCTGACCAGTGGGCGGCCCGCGTCTACTGTGCGCTGAGGTGTGCGAGGCGCCGAGGCCACGCGGGCGTACGTCGGTCACGTCTTGTCTAGGGCCCCACAGCGGCGAGCGCCCCGTCCCATCCGCGCGCGCGAGCGAGTGAACGGCGCGACGCCACCACACGCGGTGCCACGTACGTTGCCACTATGGTGGTGGTGGCCACGCGGAGGCGGGCGCGGGCGCGGGGAGATCGCACTCGATCGGCGCGGGGGTCGAACGGCACGGGGACCCGCCCGCTCCGACAGGGGCTAAAGCGGCCGCGCACGCCTGGGGGAGGCGGTGGCAGCCCACGCTGCCTGCTGCCGCGGCGTGGGGGCCCTCCTCCCCGCTAGTGCACGCGGATGGGGTGGGAGCTGCTCTCCTTGCGTCCGGCGGGCAGCGGCCGCACGAACCAACGGTGGATATGCGTGAGAGAGAGTGGGTACGTACCATTATTGTCGGCTGCCAACGGCGATCGATTCATCGAAATTCCTTCGCCGTGTCCCCATTCACCCGCAGTCCACAACCGGCCGCCGGCTAGCAGCTAGCGCCACACTGCCACCCCCTCCTCCAAATTAATTTTGGCTGCTTGGAAGGAGCTTTGTAGACGTGATCGCATGAGTAACTCTGTTGTACTAGGTACTAATACCAAAGCAACAAGTCTATTGTGGCTAGGTGACATTTTTTTCGAGAAAGGCGAATGACCAAGAAGCTAGCAGCAGAAGCAGGAGCTATCAGGAGACTCGAAAAGAGGAAAAAGAAAAGCTTTTGTTTCTCTCTGAACTAAAAAACGAGCTTTCTTGGATCATCTCTGTTTCGTCCCCTTTTTATTACCTTTTCGCTGTCCTGTATTCGTCCGCAGTTGATGGCTAGCTTGCGGCCGCGATGGCCCTTTTGGGGTCCTTCAATTCGTGTGCTTTTTTGTCTGTGGCGAACAAAGGAGTCGATTAATCGAAACAAAGTTTCTTCAAAATAGTCATTAGAACCGGTCCGTGACAAGGTACAACGGCGTACGTTCTCGCTGATCGAACCACAAAGACAGAAGACGAGAGTAAAAACCACTTTTTGAAAATGATCACCGAGTTCCCCTTATGACATTATAATTTGTCCCAAAGAAGTATGAAGGGAATAAAGCTGCCGGCGATTACGCGTCACTTTGAGCAGTCAGCACCCGTTTAGCTGATCAGCGAATTAGATTAAACCCGTTTTTGTTATGATGACTTGTGCTAGTACTCATATTTATTTACGAAGGTCGGTTCTCCTGGCCATCCCTTTACGCCTAGGAGATATATAGTATATTTGTCACGTCGATTAAGTAGTCATTACTTTGTTTGGTTGAAATTTCTTTACGTGGCCCTTTTACACGTGACTAATCTAAAACGCGAATAACTTTGCCCGACTAAACAAAGGGGTCCGTTTGAAAGTGAGAGCATATGACAGATAATTTACCTATTTGACTAAATATTAGTTTTACGTACTATTAGGAGAAATTACTTTACCCTAACAGAACTTCAATAACAGCGGTTGCGAAGCCTCCTTCGGAGGAGCAGATCAACGCTACGTTTAGAGTTATGTCGAAGCCTTCCAGCATGCCAAAGCCCCCTTCGGCCTACGTGGTGCGGAGCCTCCGAGACCGCCTGACAGTGGCCTCGAAACCACTGTATCCTTGTCCCCTCTGACAAGATATGCGTTCGGGTCCATTCACACGAAGGGTTACTAAACTATCTCTATGTAAATTCATTGTTCACACTGTAATAGTCAGTTAGGTATAGAGGGTAACTTCGTATTACCCTGTAGTAACTGTGCCTATAAATACCCTTCCTTTTGCGGGGTAAGGGGGATCGAACTCACGAAGTAGTAATCAATACAACTCTTTCTCTAAGGTTATTATCCATTCGGAGGCCTAGAGCGCTGTTCGAACTCTAGTAAGCACTTCGAATCCTTCGAGGTTCTTAAACACTTGAACCTGTTGCGTAGTTTTGAATTACGCCAACACATACAAATGAATAATTTGGTGGAGCTCACGCTTAGTGCCATGAGCTAAGAAGTAAGGATAGTAGGGAAGGCGAGTGATCACCGCATCGCTTGATCGGGCACGGTAGAGCGCCAAACTGTTATAAATAAAGCCGCTATGCGAAGCTCTCGCGCGTCACGCAGTTGGGAAAGAAAACGACCAAATAATTGTTGAATTACCACCGTAAGATAAAGTGCCCAAAGTCGATCTGTGGAGGGTTGCCACCTGAGAAGACTTCGGGCCACCCAACGCGATTATGATTCCCAATACGAATTATGGTCCGCGGGTTAGTACCATATACCTTACACGTTTACTCGTTCAAAAAAAGGTAAAAGTACACTTTACTACCTTTAACTATGGACAAATTTTAAATAACTTTTTAAATATTTTTTTTTTATAATTAACCTTCTCTATTTTTTGAAACAATTCACTTTTTACCTTTATCTACTGACCGTTTCCGATTTTAATGACGTGACTGACAATAATCAGGTTTTACGCTTATTGGATACTACACGTGGCACTGACTGGTGGGTCCTACATGGCTAAGAAACAAAGCGGGCGGGAAGCGTCGGCGGGCACACAACGTGCGCGCGCGCAGTGTACAGAAGGCTGGTGGGTGCGCGACGAGAGGCTGGTGGGTGGCGGCGGGCGGCGAGGGCGTGGTGGGATGCCGGTGGGCGACAGCGGTGTGGGTGTGGTGAGAGGCCGGTGGCGGCGCGGTGAGAGGCCGGTGGAGGCCGATGGAGGTGCGACGTCTTTGGCCTGGCACGCATGTCGCCCTCAGTGTTGCAGTTGCTCATGTGGGTGCTAGCATGCCGGGTGGGGGCGGACGTGGTGTTGGGCCATGGCGCTCAAGGCGCTCATGCTCGGGACCGCTCGTCGTCGGTTCGCTGACTTCCACGACCGCTCGTCATCGCTGGCCAAAACGTCAGGGTTCTCCGTCTTCATGCGGACCTACTTCCACTTCCTCGGCACCCATTCCCTCTTCGTCGCCTAGGAAATGGACTGCGCTGATAACGACGATGAGGACGTAGTGAGGTCAGGGCGCAGCTGCTCAGTGGTGGCGCCGATGAGGCCGGGGGTGGTGGGAGGCCAGGGCGCGGCTTCTCGGCCAGGGCATTGAAAGTGTATCTTGATACATCTAGACCCCTAATTTGTTTTGTTGTATTAATGACAATAGTGATCAAATGCTACTAACATTATTGCTAAGATGAATGTAGATATCAAAAATTAAAGTGGAATTACGATTCAATCGAATTTAGAGAAATCACCTTCTTTAGTACTATTTAGGCTCAAATGTATAAATCGTTTATATTTCATTTGATCTTGATTCTAGGTATGCCATACTATCAAGAGAGATGCGTTGATTAATGTTCTAAAGCTAAGTGCTCAAAGCAAAATCTTCTTGAAAAAGTTTTTGGAGTTTTTCTAAGTTGGATTTTGTTTTTCAGCAAAGCCGGATAATTCAAACATGTCTGGAGTATCCAAAAACTTGGTTTTATTCGATTTAATTTACACGTCGAAGTATTCGGGTTCAAGCCGGATAATCCAAAAATATATTTCTATTCGATTTAATTTACACGTCGGAGTATCCGGGTTCAAGCCGAATAATCCGAAAACATGTTTTCTGTTTGGATTTTCTTTGAAGTCCGGAACATCCGGAGCTATCCGGATGATCCGAAAATATTGTTCTGTTGAATTTATTTTGTGAGTCAGAACATCCGGACTTTGGCCGGATGATACGAAAATTGCTCTCTGTTAGATTTTATTCCGTGGCCCGGAGCATCCGGACCTTGGTCGGATGATCCGAAAATATCTTTCTATTTGGATTTATTTTTGCCCTAAAATATCCGGATTCAAGACGGACTATCCGAAACATCGGTTCTATTTCGATTTTTTTAGTCCGGAATATCCAGTTAAGTCTGGATCATCTAGATAAACAGTGCGTGATTTTCAAAACCCTAGCAGCCTTGCCATATTACTCTCTTTCTCTCTTCCTATTGTTTTTTTATCTTGATTAGATCTTGAGAGTAGGATTAAGAGTTCTTCACCAATCTCCCTAAGTTCTTTGTTGATCAATCTTTGGGAGTTGTCATGGCATGTGCGTCTTGATCTTCGTGGTTTTCTTAAGCACACGGTATTAGATCACGTCAATGAATTCATTACTCTTGGAGGTAACTCCTCCTAGACGGCTAGGCATCGATCCGCGAGCACCCAAGGAATTATGGGTGACCAGACACGTTTATACTCGGCCTCGCCTCGGCTTCAAAGAGGTAACATAGTGAAAAACTAAAGCTTGCAGTGGTGAGCGCTTGGTGAGGAATAGGGTTGAAAGAGACCCGGTCCTGTGGGGTTTCCTCAACGGAGACGTAGGATCGTTGGATCCAAATTTGGGTAAAAAATCTATTGTGTCAATCTTTACCTTTACTAGTTGTTATTTACTATTGATCTATCTAGTAACTAGCAAGCATAAGTTTCATTAAATTCATATCTTAGAAGTTCATTGGCTAGATTATTTTCTATAGGCGATAGTGTTTCAGATCTGTAGTGCCTGGATCATCCGGTTAAACCCAGATAATCTAGACGTCGGACGATTTATTTTTCATCCGAAACCTAGAATATCCGACTAAGCCCGGATAATCCGGGCCCTGAAAGTTTAAACTGATAAATTTATTCTAGAATTTTTAGATTGCCTATTCACCCGCTCCTCTAGGCAACTTTTAGGCACGGCTACTCGGGTAGGGCACGACTGCTCAAGGGCGACACCGATGAGGCCGGGGGTGGCGTCGATGAGGACAGGGCGTGGCGGGAGGCCGGTGGCTTCTCAGATGCGAGTGCTGCTGTGGCTGTCCAGTAACTTCCTAGTCACTATCCATCTCCACGAGAAGAGCCCGGTTAGCACTTCATGTCACTGCCCAGTCAGTAAAATCGGATTAAAAGGTGAAAAGTGAACTGTTTCAGAAAATGGAGGGGTTAAATAAAAAAAATATTCAGTGGGTTATTCGAACTTTGCCCATAGTTGAGGGTAGTAAAGTATACTTTTTCCTTCTAAAAATAATTAAAAGTTATATCCATCAAGTAAAGAAGTATGCATATAAGAAAGCATTATACTTGCATGTGTATTCGTATACTTAAATATTTTAGTCTTAGGCAAAATTTTTAAAAAAACACTAGCCTAACAACCCAGCAAACATCAGTAAAACTCTAATCCCTAATCATATTCCCTCAATTCCTCTCAAGTCCCCTACTGAGTCTCGTGGTGTCGCTGCCCTCCTCTCACTGCCTGCTAATCCCATATCGAGTCTATCATCATGCTGCTGCTTACCACTCTCTCCTGCCGTAGCACCGGTGCAGCCCTCTCCTAAGTACCACTCCTCTCCTACCATAGTATCATCAGTCCCATCATGAGTACCATCACTCTCTCTCTCTCCGTGTGGCACCGCCAGCCCTATCCTGACTCCCACTATGACAGATGGCGGTGTCCATCAACATGAGCAGAAAGGCCACACATCAAGGGTTGTCATAGTGATCATTCGGCGACCCTCACTCGGTATGTGGCTTCTCTTCCTCTCCTCTTTGAGCCATGCACAGGTATCCACTACCATAGAAAACTCTATTAATAATAGATAATAACTTCTATTAGTGACGGACATGTCTTCCGTCACTCTTATCGGGTCAGTGAAACCAAGTCATTAATGACGGTTGTTCAACCGTCATAAAAGGGCAACAATATCCACTCATCACTAAAGGGAGGCATATCGGCGTACCTATCATGACCCTTTAGTGACGGATCATAATGTTACTCATCACTAATGGGTTCTTTAGTGACGGGTGATTATTTAGACCCATCACTAATAGTATGGTCATATTGAAAAGAATAATTATTTTTAGGCTGTATCCTGATCAAAGCCAGAATTTAGTAGCCAACATCCAACATTGCAAACACATTACAGAATAGCACAGACAATTCATCACAGAAGTTTCAGAATCAAATTAATATCACATATATTAACTTCTAACTCGTTATCCCGAAGAAATTGGCTAAAATAAAGTTCTATAAGGTTCGAATGTGAGAAACAACAATTTACACCACATACATAGTTGCCTCAAGTGCACCATTGTTGATGTTGAAATGAAAGGCGCATACTATGCTAACTTCTGACTCGTTATCTCAAAGAAATTGGCTAAAACAAGTAGTTAGGTAGCACCGTCTATCTGTGGATTTATACACTGCAATTGGGACTGCTGTGCTTCCTGCTGCTGTTAGTTGAATCTGGGTGGTCTGTTAGTGTAGGTGAGGTATGATGTACTTCTCATAATATTATCTTGAAAAGTACTATTACAATAAAATTTGTTGGTAGCTAGTTAGAGGAGACAAGTGCATATATGTAGATATTTGTAATTATGAGATGTGCAAAGTGCTTACCACCGACTTCTTCTTGATAATTGAGGGATTGATTTTGTAGACATATAACTGAGCCCGGAGGATAAATCTGCCGAGATGTCTTGCAATAGAGTCATCATTCCTAGAGTTACATCTATATGATTGCCAAAATAATATATGTTCTTCAATTGGTCCATTTGGTCGGTGTCGCCCTCTGTGAATTACTGCTTCCCCTTCTTCTTAACATTAGTAGGAGCCTCACCTGCAATTATAAAAAAACCGGTAAGTACATATACAAAATAGGCATGTCTATCTAATAAGTAATGTGAGTTTGTTGTACATACCGCTATCACTCTTGTCTATTTTTATGGCTTGTGATGTCTTCTATTCACTATAATTATTGAAAATGGTAGCCATAGCAAATAGTGTGGCTCTCATTGTTAGTATCACAAAGTCTCCTTCTACCAGAGTGACTCGGTCAGCAAATATAGAGCACCCTTTACTCAGGCATAACCTCCCTTCTGAGTTCTCAACATCAACCATATTAGTGTAGCCATCTCTTGTTGATATTTCAAGAGTGTCACCATCGTGAATGTTATGATGATTAACAAAGCTTTTTTTAGAAACAGCAATAGTAAGATAATACTGCATCAGTTTGTTAGTTTTGTTATCACATAAATAGAATATGCAATGTACAATGTACGATGTATGTACCATGTGACGTCTCAGGAAATGATTGACTTTTAGAATGCAACACTTAGGATCATAAGTCGGTACCTACATTATTGGCATGGATTACTATAACTACTCATAGCACTTGTAGTACGGAACAAAAAAATACAATAATACCATAGGAGAGGTGGGCCTACTCTGGAAACACGTTGTCTAGCGGAAGTACCATGTTGATCACTTAGGAGGCTTGCCATGTCCCTAATTCATGTTATATTTAACAACAATGAAAAAAGTATAATTATACTTGTGTAAACCCTAATTCATATTGAACAAGACAATAACATGGATTGCTCTCAGATATTGGCCTGCCAAATTAATGCCCTCATTGCAACTAGGCTATATTTCAATTCACAGGTGTGTGACAACTAATTAATTAAATCTTACCCCACAGGAATATTGAAGAAACTATAGGAACATAAATAGCAAGCACATAATATAAGATTATTGCATGAACAAATTATAGAAACAAATAGTGAGCCTATTTGTCACACACATCCTCATACTAGACCAACTCTTCATTGAGTGAATAAGGGAACAAATTCACATATTCACAAAGTCACATATTCATAAATTCACATATTCACAAAGTCACAAACCCTAGCCGGCGAGGAGGAGGTGGAATCATGCGGGTACTTACCTTGGGAGGAGGATGAGGCACGACGAGGAGGACGAGGATGAGTCGACGACAAAATAGAGGCCACGATGGAATGAAAGACGGTGGAGGAGGCCGCAACGCAATGGAGGCCACGACGGGACGATGGGATGAGGAGCACGACGAAGCGACGACGGCGACGATGAGAGGCTAAGGTTTAGTTCTGCGTGATATGAAAGCGTGGCTGGTTCACTGTTAGCCCCATATATTTATACCCAAGAGCACCTACTACCGTCCGTCACTAATGACCATGCCAATCATTAGTGATGGGTGGTAGTTACTTCCCGTCACTAGTTCTTTAACAATTTAGTGACAGGTTATAATGTGATCCATCACTAATGGGGGTGCCCCCTCTTTAGTGATGGGCCACATTATCACCCGTCACTAATAATGCAGCGTTACTGACGTGCGTAAAATAGTTTATCACTAAAAGTGTATTATTGACGTGCGTCATTGATCCATCAGTAAAGCTTAGTCACTAAAAATGTTTCTATGGTAGTGATTGCCCATACTTGCTGTGGCACCGCTCTCTCCTGCCGTGGCACTGCGTGTTGCCCCACTCTATATTGTTGGCTTATTTATTAGTTTTATGTCGTGATTAATTGTATGAGAAAAAATTCATATCTATAAACGGGTATGTGTATATGTATGTTTTTTCTATGTCGGAAACTGTTGGCGTAATCCAGAAATACGCAACAGATTTTTAGTGTTAGAACCTCGAAGGGTTCGAAGTGTAAACAAGGGGTTCAAACTCTGTCCAAGACCTCCGAAACAAATAACAACCTTCGTGCAGGAGTAGTATTGATTAATACTACAAGTGTTCGATCCCTATATAGGCGTGGTAACAACAAGGTAAAACTAGTTTACGCCCTACGCACAACCAACCATAACAGTATTACACAGTGAATTACATAGGGGTAATTTAGTAATACTCCATATGAACATGGCAAGGTACACGTCTTGTCGGAGGGAACGGGGAGCCTATGATTTAGACATCACCTCTGGGTGGTTTTGAGCTACGCAGCCCCTTCAGTAGAGCGGTCTTCATAGCAACAAGCGGTTCCACGCCTTCAGGTCTTCGAAGGGTCATGTGGCAGCTTAGGGTGAAGCTGTGGCTCGTGCATTTGGAGGGGCTTCGAACCTTTCTGTTATTATCGCCTTGTTAGGGTAAAAGTATTTTCCCCCAACAGTAGGCCCTCGCATGTAGCCCTTCGACAGTAGGGGTAAAATGTGCTTCGATGAATAACATACTTCGAGCAGTTCCATTCGGAGTAGTAGATTTCGGAGTCTAGCTTTTAACTTGCCGCAGTTCTTCAAGCATTTAATGAACCGTAGAGCTGATGGGACATTCTCGGAAGCCCAAATGGCACTGAATGCGGACAAAAATCTAGAAACGAACCATCTCTCCGCTACGCATATTCGGCCCCTTTTATCTTGGCTCCACTTATCATAGACCGTGGAAGACAATTGGGAGGTTAGTAAAAAATGGCCCCGAGGAACGCACCGGACACCTTTTACCGCCTATAAAAACCCCTTCAGCCCTTGGAGCTCATTCTATGCTCAAGCACATTTCTGCTCTCGCTCTCGCTCCCTACTAATTTCTCAGCCACCAGCCTCCGAAGCCCTTCCTTCGCCTCTTTTCGGAGTAGAGCTTTAGCTTCAATAAATGACGAAGAATTCCTCCGTAGGCAAAAGTCTCCAGGCTGTGGGAGGGCTTGCTTCAGTGCAGACCTAGGCAATGGCCACAGCGGTGGCCGTGGCTCCGAAGAGTGCGTCGAAGCACTATGGGCCGCATGACCTCCGACCTCTGACCTCCTACGGATTTGTACGAGTAGACCTTCGAGCTAAAGAGGATGCGCTTGACCTTGGACTACATGAATGATGCTTGCACGGGGAAGGTCTACAAGTCGACTAACATCTGAATCCCGAAGCGCAAAGTGATCCCTACTCTGAGAGACAACGAAGCCATGATCTTTGAAGCCTTCCTCGAGGCCAGGTTGAGATCCCGACATCGGATCTTTTGGGAGAGATGCTTTGGCTATATAATCTCCAACTCTCCCAACTGTCACCGAACGCCATCGCCCGCCTCACAATTTTCGAGTGGGCCATGAGGGTGGAAGGGTGCGAGGGCCGTGTAGATGTCTTCATGGCCTTGCACGACGTCAACTACTAGCCGAAGCGGAGGGTTGGCGACGACGGGGTCAATAGGGCATTGGCCTTTGGAAGTGTTAACTTCTAGCTTTCAGCGGGCTTCCGTGTGCGGTTGGCATCGTTACCATGTTAGAATAGTTTCCCTTAGAAAATTAATAACTTTGATGCCCTTTCCAATAGTTGCACCTACAAAGGTTTTTGATCATTGTATGATGGGTCTGCCAAAGCAGGGTGCCATCTTTTATCTTAACCGGTTAGGGTGGATGTCGGACAACCACATGCATAGTATTGGTTTGCTTAACAAAGCTATCAAAACGGTTTTGGGCTTTGGGGCATGGAGTTGGGCGTCGAGGCGTAGGATGCCACCCCAACGAACAAGAGTCACATAGGATGTGATTAGCAAGTTGTTGCTTACCTATGTCACTAATCTTCTAGCAGTGATGCCAAAACTCACTAGGAGTTAGTTGAATATGGATCTTGTCCTACTACATGTCATAAGAAGGAAAACGATTGTATATCATATAGTGGAGCATCTTTTATTTGATAGAAAATTCACATAGCATAGTGTTGAACCTTGCATTGTTGTTGTAGATCATGGCACCTACTGCTAGTAATACTTCTAATTTTAATCTACGATCAATTCTTGAAAAGGAAAAGCTTTCTGTAACAAACTTTATTAATTGGTATAGAAACTTGAGAATTGTTCTCGAACAAGAGAAAAAAGAATATGTTCTAGTGGTCCCCTATCCTGATGTACCAGCTAATAATGTATCTGCAGCTGATCGGTGGGCTTATGAGAAGCACGCCAACGATTCACTCGATGTTAGCTGTCTCTTTCTTGCCAAGTATGTCCTCTGAGCTTTGGAAGCAAGATGAGAATAGGGATACCCATAATATGATTGTGGGACTCCGAGGCATGTTTAAGAATCAAGCTCGGGCCGAGAGGTATGATGCCTCAAAGTTCTTGTTTGTGTACAGAACTGGTCATTGGCAGAGGAACTACAAGTTGTACTTGGAAGAACTCAAGAAGAAGAAGAGAAGTGAGACTTTCGCTTCCACTTCAGGTATAAATGTTATTAAAATTAATCTTGCTACTCGTCCAAGTGATTCATGGGTATTTGATACCGGATCAATGATTTATACTTGCAAATTATTGCAAGGACTGAATAGGATAAGGAAGTATGTAAGAGGCGAATTGGATGTTCGCGTCGGCAATGGTGCAAAAGTTGTTGCGTTGGCCGTCGGCGTTTATTCTTTATCGCTACCCTCAGGATTAGTTTTGGAATTGAATAATTGTTATTACATTCTGGCCTTGGGCAGAAATATTATATCTTCTTCATGTTTAGAGGAAGATGGTTATGAAAATAAAGAACATGTGTTGTTCGATATTTTTGAATGGTATGCTCTATGATACTTGTCCATTGATGAATAGATTATACATTCTAAATCTTAAGGATACACATGTTTATAACATTAATACAAAAAGGTCTTGGCTTAATGATTTGAATCATACCTATGTTTGGCATTGTTATTTAGGTCATATAAACGAGAAGCGCATGCAGAAGCTCCATAAAGATGGACTTTTAGAGTCATTTGATTTCGAATCGTTTGACACATGTGAGTCTTATTTACTTGGCAAAATGACTAAGACGCCTTTCACTGGTCAAAGTGAGAGGGCAAATGAATTGTTGGCCATTGTACATACTGATGTATGTGGACCAATGAGTTCTACGGCAGAGGTGGTTTTCAGTACTTCATTACTTTTACCGATGACTTTAGTAGATCTGGTTACATCTACTTAATGAGGCATAAGTTGAAATCCTTTGAAAAGTTCAAGGAGTTCCAGAATGAGGTACAAAATCATACAGGCAAGACAATTAAATTTCTGCGATCGGATCGTGAAGGTGAATATTTGAGTCATGAGTTTAATGACCATCTAAAGGAGTGTGGAATTGTTCCACAGCTGACTCCACTAGGTACACCTCAACGGAATGGGGTGTCCAAGCGGAAGAACCGAACTTTGTTAGACATGGTCCGGTCAATGATGAGTCAATCTGATCTTCCATTGTCCTTTTGGGGATTCACTCTAGAAACTGCTACTTTCACATTAAATAGAGTTCTATCTAAATCTATAGAGAGGACACCATATGAGATATGGACTAGGAAGCGTCTCGGGTTGTTTTTTCTAAAGATATGGGGTTGTGAGGCCTATTGAGGAGCCATGGTGTATACCATGGGGATGATGAGTGATTGTCAACGGGGAAAGAAGATGAGAAGAGGAAAAGCGATGAAGAAGCCTCGACCGTGATGGAGTTCGCACGTGACTCAGGTACACGGACGGACGTCGGTCGGACAGAGGGGTCGCGAAGGCGTACCTGTCCAATCCGGGTGCGTGGAGCTGAAGCGGCGAGGGAAACAGGATCCGTCGTGGTGTCGACCGGTGCGACTCAGGTACACAGACGACCGACCGCCGGACTTAAGAGTCGAGGGGTCGGATCGGTCCAATCCGAGTGCACGGTGCGGAGGCGACGGACGCTTTGACGGCTTCGGCTCAAAACCGTCATCTCAAACGGAAAGCAGTGGAGTACCGTC
>KE373216.1:139755-158788 GCA_000418225.1 Zizania latifolia
GGTTTGGAAGCTAGCATCGGTGTAACCACTTACAACGAGCTCCTCCTCACCTCCATACACCAGGAATATATCCTCAGTTCTTCTCAAGTACTTAAGGATACTCTTTATAATCGCCCAGTGACTTTCACCCGGGTTTGACTGATATCTGCTCATAACACTTAGAGTATAAGAAACATCTGAGCGTTTACAAAGCATGGCATACATGATGGATCCGATTGCGGAGGCATAAGGGATCACACTCATTTTCTCCAGCTCATCAGGTGTCGAAGGACACTGACTCTTGCTGAGAGAAATACCATGTGATATTGGCAAGAAACCTTTCTTGAAATTCTACATATTAAACCGTTTCAATACCTTATCAATGTGTATGCTTTGGCTTAATCTAATTAACCTTCTCGATCTATCTCTATAGATCTTTATGCCCAAGATGTATGCTGCCTCTCCAAGATCTTTTATTGAGAAACTTTTTCTCAACGAAGACTTGATAGCATCTAGCATAGAATATCATTTCCGATCAACAATATGTCATCTACATATAAGACCAGAAACATAAGTGAGCTCTCACTAGCTTTCTTGTAAACACAAGTCTCTTCTTCATTTTTGATGAAGCCAAACCCTTTGACTACGTCATCAAAATGAAGGTTCCAACTCCGAGAAGCCTGCTTTAGCCCATAAATAGACCTTTGCAGCTTGCAAACTTTCCCAGCATTCTCAGGATCATCAAGACCTTTAGACTGTGTCATGTACACATCCTCACTTAGATTTCCATTAAGGAAAGCCGTCTTGACATCCATTTGCCATATCTCATAGTCATAAAATACGGCAATTGCTAGGATGATCCGGATAGACTTTAGTATAGCGACGGACGAAAACGTTTCATCATAATCAACACCTTGAATCTATCTGAAACCTTTCGCCACCAATCGTGCCTTATAGATGTGAACATTTCCATCAACGTCTATCTTTTTCTTAAAAATCTATTTACACTCGATAGTTTTTACACCATCAGGTGGGTCGACCAAGTTCTAAACTTGATTCTCTCGCATAGATTCTAACTCGGATCTTATGGCTCCAAGCCATTTTTCAGAGTCTGGTCCCATCACTGCTTTCGTGTAGGTCTTAGGTTCATCATTGTCCAACAATAATATGTCACGCTGCCTAGTGGTCAAAAATGCTAACCGCTCGGGCGCACGACTCAACCTCTCTGACCGACGTGGGGCTGGTGTCTCGACAATAGGCTCTACAACATCTTGCACGTCGAGTGGCGGTTCAGTAGGAGGTGAAACACTTTCTAGTGGCTCTCGAACCTCTTCGAGACGCACTGTGCTCCCACTGATCCATTTCGAGAGAAACTCTTTCTCAAGAAAAACACCATTCTGGGCGACAAACACTTTACTTTCTTCCCGGTTATAAAAGTAATATCCTTTGGTTTCCCGAGGATATCCCACAAAGAAGCATTTATTAGATTTGGGCGTGAGCTTATCAGACGTCAAACGCTTTACATAAGCCTCATAACCCCAAATCTTTAGAAAAGACAACCCGGAACACTTCTCAGTCCGTATCTCATTAGGTGTCCTCTCTACTGATTTAGATCGAACTCTGTTTAACGTGAAAGCAGCAGTTTCTAAAACAAGTCCACAAAATGATAATGAAAGATCAACCTGACTCATCATCAATCGGACCATGTACAACAAGGTTCGGTTCCTCCGCTCGGACACCCCATTCCACTGAGGCGTGTCAGGTGGAGTCAGCTGTGGAACAATTCCACACTGCTTCAGATGATCATTAAACTCATGGCTCAAATATTCACCTCCACGATCCGATCGTAGAAATTTGATTGTCTTGCCAGTATGATTTTGTACTTCATTCTGGAACTCTTTGAACTTTTCAAAGGATTCCAACTTATGCCTCATTAAGTAGATGTAACCAAATCTACTAAAGTCGTCGGTAAAAGTTATGAAGTACTAAAAACCACATCTAGCTGTAGAACTCATTGGTCCACATACATCAGTATGTACAATGGCCAATAGCTCATTTGCCCTCTCACTTTGACCAGTAAAAGGGGTCTTAGTCATTTTGTCAAGTAAACAAGACTCACATGTGTCAAATGATTCAAAATCAAAAGACTCTAAAAGCCCATCTGTATGGAGCTTCTGCATGCGCTTCTCATTTATATGACCCAAACGATAATGCCAGACATAGGTAGGATTCAAATCATTGAGTCGAGGTTTCTTTGTATTAATGTTATAAACATGTGTATCCTCAAGATTCAGAATATATAAGCCATTCAATAATGGACAAACACCATAGAGCATACCATTCAAAAATATCAAACAACAGTTGTTCTTTATTACAAATTCAAAACCGTCTTCCTCTAAACATGACGAAGAGATAATGTTTCTGCCCAAGGCGAGAATAAAATAATAATTATTTAACTCCAAAACTAATCCTTAGGGTAGTGACAAAGAATAGGCGCCGATGGCCATCGTAGCAACTTTTGCACCATTGTCGACGCGAACATCCAATTCACCTCTTGCATACTCCCTTATCCTATTCAGTCCTTGCAACGATTTACAAGTATGAATCATTGATCCGATATCAAATACCCACGAATCACTTGGACGAGTAGCAAGATTGATTTCAATAATTTTTATACTTGAAGTAGAAGCGGAAGTCTTACTTTCCTTTTTCTTCTTGAGTTCTTCCAACTGCAACTTGAAGTTCCTTTGCCAATGACTAGTTTTATACACAAACAAGGACTTTGTGGTACCGTACCTCTCGGGCCGAGCTTGGTTCTCAAACATGCCTCGGAGTCCCACAATCATATTATGGGTATCCATGTTCTCATCTTGCTTCCGAAGCTCAGAGGACATACTGGCATGCATGAAATAGCTAACATCGAGCGAATCATTGGTAAGCTTCTCATAAGCCCTCCGATCAGCTGCAGAAGCATTAATAGCTGGTTCATCAGGATGGGGCTCCTTTAGAACATATTTCTTTTTCTCTTGTTTGAGAACCATTCTCAAACTTCTATACCAATCAATAAAGTTTGTTCCACAAAGAATCGATCGCAAATTAAAACTAGAAGTGTTACTAGTAGAAGGTGCAAAGATCTACAATAACAATGTAAGGTTCAGCACTATGCTATGTTAATCTTCTATCAAATAAAAGATATGCCACAATATGTAAAATGATCGTTTTTCCTCTAACGACACATTGTGGGACAAGATCCATATTCATCTAACTCCTAGTGATCTTTGGCATCACTGCTAGAAGATTAGTGACATAGGTAAGCAACATATTGCTAATCACATCATACGTGACTCTTGTTCGTTGAGGTGACATCCAATGTCCGACACTCAACTCCATGCGCCAAAGCCCAAAACCATTTTAATAGCTTTGTTAAGTCAACCAATACTATGCATGTGGTGTCCGACACCACCCTAACTGATTGAGATAAAAGATGGCACCCTGTTTTGGCAGACCCACCATACAGTGATCACAACCTTAGTAGATACAGCTATTAGAAAGAGCATCAATACTTAATTTTCTGAAGAAAACTATTCTATCAGGGTAATGATGCCTACCGCACACGCAACATGAAAGAATAGTATGACAGGAACTTAAGTAAACATCGCAGGCAATCATATTGACTGTGACTGAGTACGGCCCCTTCACATGGTGATCTCCATCTCCATGGTTCCTGTCCATCGGGTCATCACGCTTCAGGCCTCTATTAACCTGTATTAGCCTATTACATCTAATAGCAATATACTAATTACATGAGCTGAAGCATCACATGTCGACGCGCAGGTCGTACAACATTTGAATAGCCTTGGGCTACAATCAACCATGACACGCAGGCCATGTAATTACAAGCAAGTATCACATACTTTTGCAAGGCCATTCCAGTCACAATATTCTCTGCAAAAACAAGTTAGGCGGAGACTATGCGCAACTGAAAACATACCCAGAAGTTCCGGCTCAGCCGAAACTTCCAGTCGAAGGGACCGGAACTTTCGACTAAGGGCCGGAACTTCTGAAATCAATCTTCTGACTCGAATTTATTTTTGGCCCGGAAGTTCCGAGTCATAACCGGAACTTCCAAAATTAACCTTCTGTACGGAATTTATTTCTGTCCGAAACTTTTGGTTCCAACCGAAACTTCTGGACCTGGAACTTTCGAGTCATACCCAGAACTTCCGAAAATAACATTCTGTATCGAAAATTATTTTGGCCCGAAACTTTCGGACCAAACGGAACTTTCGGAAATCCGACAATAAAAACAATAGATCCAATCTATTTCCATCACATATCACCATATGTGATCGATCCAGATCGAACACTTTGCACTTAGGCTCTGATACCACTATTGGGTTATGAGGAGGCTACGCTAGCACTTAATTTCAAAAATTTACCCCGTTAGCCCAGGAACCATACGTGTAATGGGATCATGGATCGTTACCTTGAGCCTCGAGACACGCTCGGGCAGCGGAAGTAGAGTCAAAGTAGCGTGTCCTCGAGCAGCTCTTCTCTGACTTTGTTCGTTCGTCGGCAATCCGACGATGAAGACGACGCAATTCGACGATCCAGCGAACCCCACGGGAAGAATACGAGTACCGATGCAGCAATGGTGCCTCTACGGTATCCACACGTACAGGGATAGGATTACCTCGCGCCGGCGTGCTAGCACCACTCATGAGATCCGGAAGAGATCAACCACAACCCTTTGTGATCGAGGAGAGAGAGTGTGGCGGCTAGGGTTAGGGTGAAGTAACAATGAACAACAGACTTCATGTGCTAGCCCCACCCCTCTTTATATAGTGCACCAACGTGGGCCTTTAATCTGTATTAAAGCCCAACAGATCTAAGCTATTCGTGTGGTCCGAAACTTCCGGCTATAGCCGAAACTTCCGACCACCGGAACTTTTGGATCCTATCCGAAACATCCAAAATAGATCTTCTATATCGAATTAATTCTCAACCCGGAACTTTCGGTCCAACCAGAACTTCCAGTTCGTCCAGAAACCGAAACTTCCGGCTCTAGCCGAAACTTCCAGTTCGTCCAGAAAATTGAACACTAGGATGACCCGAAACTTCTGGTCTTACCAGAACTTCTGGATGCTCCAGAACCCAAAACTTCTGGCTACAGCCGGAACTTCCAGTTCCCCCAAAATTTTCTTGGGCACAATTCCATCAGTAATATACTGATGATTACATCAAGACATCACGAGAAGTGACCTGGTGGCCACGGTAGTGAGGCATCATCACTCTGATGTCACCGTAACAACCGAAGGGACCATGCACCAGGTACCGAACGTTTCATCGTACTATTATTTATTTTCTAGTTTTAGCCTTATTTTTGGCTAACTTATTTTTTGAAGGTCTTTGTTTTGATGCGGACGACTTCGAGGACTTTCCATAAACGGGAGGAGGTGGCCGAGCACATGGAGCGTGGCCTCCGTCGATGGGCCTCGGAAGCTCAGAAGAAGATTGCCAACATGGAGGAGGGGCTGTGCTAGGAGCGCGAATCTCACAAGGCTACTGAGGCCAAGGCCAAAAGGCTATGTCCGTGGAGACTATTCTAAAGGCCGAAGTCGATAAACTTCAAGGCCGAGAAGGTCATCGAGCTGACGGAGGCTCCATGAGTGTTTCGGAGCTCCCGAGGGGTCAGCCTTCGAGAGGCTCAGCATTCTTCGTGAGGAGGATTTGCTTTTTGCTAGGTTCGGATAGTGCTTTCTCGTAGTATTCTTGTTACGAAGCTCTCTTCGTCTTAAGCTGTAATCAAAGTAGTACTTGTGTTCAGGGTATATTTGGTATTCAAAGTGTATCTAATGAGGCACTTCATATTTGTAGTTCGAGATTTTTGTAAATAAAACGTATTTCTTATGACCTCGAACGTTTGGATTGAATCTGCTTTGTACGCATACGCCTTCATTGCTCTCCCCTTTGCTCGTGGTAGGTACTAGCGTAGCATATAGGTGCTGCGAGCATTTCATGTGTACATAGCAATTGTTGCGAACGTGTAGTTTTGAGGTTATAACTGCTATTTGTTATTTCACAATACAAAGGAATGCTTCGAATATTTCGAGTTGCTTGGAACCCGAGAGTACGCATCAAGGTGTTAGCTTGAGGTACGTTGTAGCCCTTATTCATATTGCTTTGGGTCCAGGGGCGCTGTGAAGCAATAAAGGTTGGACGGATCATATCGATATTTTTTAGGAAGCGAAGCAATGCTTTGAATTAAGGGGCGCTTGGGACCCAGAGACACGTATGTCTCTGTTCTTATCGCTTCGGGTCTGAAGGTGCTGTGAAGCGATAATGGTGGAGCAGATCACACCGGTATTTTTTAGAAATCGAAGCAATGCTTCTAACCAATGGATGCTTGGGACCCAGAGGCACGTATGTCTCTGTTCTTATCACTTCGGGCCCGGAAGCATTGTGAAGCGATAATGGTGGAGCGGATCATACCAATATTTTTTAGGAAGCAAAGCAATGCTTAGAACCAAGGGGCGCTTGGGACCCGAAGACATGTATGTCTCTGTTCTTATCTCTTTGGGTCCGAGGGCGCTGTAAAGCGATAATGGTGGAGCGGATCACACCGGTATTTTTCAGGAAGCGAAGCAATGCTTCGAATCAAGGGGTGCTTGGGACCTAGAGACACATATGTCTCTACTCTTATCGCTTCGGGCCCAGGGGCGCTGTGAGGCGATAATGGTAGAGCGGATCACACCGGTGTGTTATATGTTTATAAGCGTGTTGGCTTTATTTGTCTTGCGTGAAGCCAGGTGTTCGGGTAGCGGTACGGAATTGCATTGTATGAGGTTATCAAAGCCATAAAAGCGTAATGATACGTTCCTCGCTAGGTTAAAATTATCCGAAGTCGATTTATATATGAAGTCTCTCCCTACAGGGAGGTTAATTACCTTTGACTGCAGCAATCCTTGCCTCGTGAGGTATTTTGGTGGAGTCTCTAGAGGTCCAAAGGCCTTAGGCCGAAGGGAGGCCTGCGGAGGGCCCCGCGGCCCATGGGAAGCTCTAGGCCGAAGGGGGGCTTCCTAGGTAGAAGGGAGTCCTGCGGAGGGCCCCACCGCCCATGGGAAGCCCCAGACCAAAGGGGGCTGGGAATTCCCAGGTTGAAGGGAGACCTACGGAGGGCCTCGTAGCCCTTGGGAAGCCTTAGGCCGAAGGGGGGCTTCCTAGGTTAAAGGGAGGCTTGCGAAGAGCCCCGCACCCCTAGGAAGTCCTAGGTCGAAGGGGGGCTTCTCAGGTTGAAGGGAGGCCTGCGGAGGGACCCATAGCCCCTGGGAAGCCTTAGGCCGTAGGGGGGCTTTCTAGGTTGAGGGGAGGCCTGCGGAGGGCCTCACAGTCCTTGGAAAGCCCTAGGCTGAAGGGGGACTTCCCAGGTTGAAGGAAGGCCTACGTAGGGCCCATAGCCCCTGGGAAGCCCTAGGCCAAAGGGGGGGCTTCCCAGGTTGAAGGGAGGCCTGTGGAGGGCCCCGTAGCCCCTAGGAAGCCCTAGACCGAAGAGGGGCTTCCTAGATTGAAGGGAGGCATGCGGAGGGCCCTATAGCCCCTGGAAAGCCTCATACCGAAGGGGACTTCCCATGTTGAAGGGAGGCCTGCAGAGGGCCCCGCAGCCTCTGGGAAGCCCTAGGCCAAATGGGGCTTCCTAGGTTGAATGGAGGCTTGTGGAGGGTCTCGCAGCCCCTGGAAAGCCTCAGGATGAAGGGGGGCTTCCTAGGTTCGGAAGTAGGCCTGCGGAGTTGATTGTACAGGTTGTGGTAGAGAGGCTAATTTAGAACTAGGCTCCCCACGGACGACACCAACTGTTGGCGTAATTAGAAAACACACAACAGGTTTTTAGTGTTTAGAACCTTGAAGGGTTTGAAGTATAAATAGGGGTTCGAACTCTGCCCGAGGCCTCTAAAAAGGATAATAACCTTCGTGCAGAAGCAGTATTGATTAACACTACAAGTGTTCGATCCACTCTCCCTTGTAAGGAGGAGGGTATTTATAGGCACAACATAAACAGGATGTTACCAAACTACCCTCTGCTTACAACCAACTATAGTTATGAAATACAGAGGATTACATAGGGGTAACATGGTAAAATGCCATATGAACACCGTAAAGTATATGTCTTGTGAGAGAGGACTGGAACCCCTAGTTTTAGCCCTTACTCCGGAGTGGTTTTAGGGCCTTTGAGTCAACCTGATGAAGGGGGCTCCGATCCTGTTGAAGGGGGCTTCGAACCTGATGAAGGGGGCTCTGAACCTAGTGAAGAGGGCTCCAAAGCAATCTTCTAGTCATCCAGAAGTCCTCGGAGGGTGCTTCGAAATTCGATGTCTCTTCATCATCTCTTGGTCAATCCTTAAGTATAGTGGGAGTCATTTCCCCTAACAGATGGCATGCTTAGAAACTCTTATCTACATGCCCAGTGGCAATCTAGGAGTCTGTTTTTACAATTACCCTAGCGACGCCTAGGGCTCGTGCCTTTCGAAGGCCTAACAAAATGCCTTCGTACTCAGCCACGTTATTTGTGGCTTTAAAATTTAACCTTACAGAGTACAAGGTCTTCTGACCGGAGAGAGAGATTATTACAACTCCGATGCCTGTGCCGGAGGCCTGATAAGCTACATCAGAATAAATAGTCTAGATACATTTGACGGACGCTTCTGGAGACCAAATGGCTAGAGGGGTCAACTCTGCGACGAAGTCCGTGATCACTTGAGACTTGATTGCAGTGCGGGCGGTAAATTCTATACCGAAGGGGGCCAGCTCGACTGCCCACTTCCCTACTCTTCCTGTGGAATCTTTATTATGAAGCATGTCTCTGAGGGGGTACGATGTCAGCACAATAATATTGTTTGTGAAAAAATAATACCGGAGATTCCTCGAAGCCATGACGAGGGAGTATGCAATTTTTTCGAGCTCCGTGTACCTCGTTTTGGCCCCAGATAGTGCCTCATAGATGGAGTACACTGGCCTTTGCACCAACTTGCATTCGATGTCTGCTTCACAAATCAGCACCGCACTAACGGCGAAGGCCGTTGCTGCGAGGTACAACAATAGCCCCTCTTTTGGAAGGGAAGTGGTGAGAGTAGCCAGGTTAGCGAGGTATGCTTTAATGTCATCAAAACACTTCTGGCATTCGGGCGTCCATGCGAAATCTTCAGAGCCCTTTAGTAGGCTCCATTCAGCGGAGCGGGCGAGGAACCTGCTTAGAGCTGTGAGGCGACTTGCGAGCTTCTGAACCTGTTTTAAATTTTCTAGCGGCGCCATGCGCTGCAGCACGCTAATCTAGGTAGGGCTATCTTCGATATCTCGACTCGAAACCAAGTACCCCAGTAGCTTGCCAGCTTGTGCCCCAAAGATATATTTTTCTGGATTTAGCCGAATTCCGACCCTTCGCAAGCTATCGAAGGTCTCAACTAGATCCTTGCTATGCACACCATTTTTTGTACTTTTAATTACAATGTCGTCTATATAGACTTCAACATTCCTTCCCAATTGATGGCCTAGGGCCTTCGAAATTAATATAGAGAAGGTTGCCTCAGCATTTCTTAAGCCGAAGGGTATTCATACATAGCAATATACTCCTGAAGGAGTGATGAAGCTGGTCTACTGCTCATCCTCGTGCTTGAGCCACACTTGGTGGTACCCAGAGTATGCGTCGAGGAAGCTTAGCAGCTTGGAGCCGACGGTGGAGTCAATGAGTTGATCAATGAGAGGCATGGGGTACGGGTCATAGGGGCATACTTTATTTAATGAGGTGAAGTCAATACACATGCACCATTTGCCCGTATTCTTCTTTTTTACAAACACGGGGTTCGACAGCCACTCCATATGGCTAACCTCCCATATGACCCTGACGCGAAGCAACTTCTCTACCTCGGTCTTGGCTAGACTTGCTCGTTCTGCCAACAGCTTCCGCAGCCTCGGGCTCACAGGCCTGGCTCGAGGGTTCATTAGAAGGGAGTACTCGATGAAGCTTCGATCAACCCTAGGAATGTCCTCGTCCATCCAAGCAAAGACGTCGAGGTTGCTCCGTATAGTGCCTTCAAGCGAAGTCATATCTTCCAGAGCGATACTGCCTCTGAAATGTATGGGATACTCGAGGCTCCCTTCGATGAGTACCTTTGTGATGACTTCCCCATCGGGGCGAGGCTTGACTACGGGCTCTCGGGCGACTTCTAGAGGCTGGCTTGCTTCTCTCAGGTGAGACTGCACAGAGTGCACCTAGCGGGCTTTGAATTGCGTGACATGGCTGTACTCGACCCTTCGCGTGATGCTTTGGTCGCCCAGCACGAAGAACACTCCCCCCTGCATGGGCAACTTCAGGTAGAGATAGTTGTGGTGAGCCACGGCCCTGCATCGGTTCAAAGCGGCCCTTCTAAAGATGGCATTATATGCATAGGGGGCATCGATGATGTCGAAGATGACTTCCTCTGCTAGCAAGAAGTTACCTTCGCCGAAGGTCACTTGGAGACCAATCTGGCCTATGGCTTCGACAAGTGGCCCACTGAACCCCTGAAGAGGCCTCGCAGCGGGTAGGAGATGGCCCCTCAGGATGCACAGTTGGTCGAAGGCGTGTACGAAGATGATATTAGCAGAGTTCCCTCCGTCAATGTGGATGCGACATACTTTGGTGCTAGCTATGTCGGTGGTGATGACGAGGGGGTCGACGTGAGGGAACTTGATTCCAACAGCATCTTTGGCCGTGAAGGTGATGGGCACATGGACCCAGTCTGGCATTGGGGAGGTTGATGCTGAAGTCCTGATGTGCCCTATCTCATGGGCATAGTCACGTTGCTGACGCTTTGAGAGGTTCCTGAGGGCTCCCTCTTCGGAGATAGGGAGCACAATCCTCTTCGCGGGCTCCACAACATTCTCTACCTTGGGCAGAGGCATCACATTCACATTCGGCGGACTAGCCTACGCTTCAGCTTGCTCGATGCGCCTTATGGCTTGCACTGCTAGGGCGGCCTTAGGCGCACGGTCAGTAGTCCCTCACCCGATAGTCCGCTCGAGGTAGTCCTCTCGCAAAGCTAATATATCTTTGTAGGAGTCCGTATTATGGCTCCGGTTCACGCCATGGACGTTGCAGAAATTCTGGCCTGGGACGGGGGGCCCCGCAGGTGGCCTCACCCGTCCCCTCGGCTGTGGCCTTGGCCGTGCTAGAGCTTCGCGGGCTTGGGCTCGACAATAGTTAGTACTTTATTGTGGAAGTGCTTTCTGCTCCTTCTTGATTCTAGAGCCCTAGGCTCCACGTACACCGACTTCGGGAGGCTCGGGGCCCATGCTTCCGGGACTTGCATTTGGGCAATGGTGGCACTTCTTCAGAGCTACCCTTCCTTAGAACGGGCATGCTCCTCGAAGTATTTCATAAGTTGGGCCACCGAAGACATGGGCTTCATGTGAAGCTTGTCGAGGAGGCTTGGGTGGGTGACACCTTTACGAGCTGCATCGACCACCGATGACGTCAAAAGCCCCTTTATTTGCAACTTCGTATAGGCAAAGCACTGAAAATATTGACGGAGGGTCTCTTCGGGCTGTTGCTTCACCTAGAACAGACTCCTGGTGGACATAGGTGCCACATAAGTCCCCTGAAAATTGCTCGTGAATTTCTTTTGTAGGTGTTCCTAGGACATAACGGAGCCGGACTTAAGGAACCAGAACCACCGAAGGGCTATGCTCTCGAGGGCTAAGGGGAAGCATTTAGCCATCGTATCCCTCTCACCTCCGCTAGTCTCAATGGCGAGGGCATAGGCGCGAGTGAACTCGTCAGGGTCTGAATTCCCAGAGTACTTTAGCAGCTTCGTAGCCTGAAACTTCGGGTAGAAGCGGACCATTTGGAGGTCAAGGTAGAGTGATGACCTATCATCGAAGGAGGCGTTTTGCCTCCACTCTTGATGTTTCTATTCGCCGTGGTCGCTTAGGGTGACGATGGTTGGTCTTGGAGGGTCTTCAGGGACCTTCGGGGCGCGCGCCTGATTGGCAGCGCTTTGACGCCACCTTAAGACCTCTGCCTTCAGCAAGGCCAGCTCGTTGAAGGCTCCGCTTCCTCTAGAGTACCCCTAACTCTTGTGACCGGATGTAATCGGTTTGCAGTGCCCTTGGGGGCGGCAAGGTGCTCGTGCGCAGGGGCCTCATTGCTTCTAACAGGACAGGCGCCAGAGGGGCTGCGGTGGGGCCCGTGGGCCTAGAGGTGACATTCGTCGAAGGGAAGGCCATGGTGTGCTCCTCGGCCCCTAGAGCGGTGTTCATCGCCTGGAGGCCTGTAGTGTGCTCCGTAGCCCCTGAAGTGGTGTTCACCGCTGAGAGGTCTACGGTATGCTCCATAGCCCCTGAAGTGGTGTTCACCGCTGAGAGGTCCGCCGGATCCCTAAGGCCTTGTGCGTCAGCCTTGTCGAGAGGGTGCTCTGGACGCAACGAGGCCTTTGGAACTCGAGGGGACCTTAGAGGGGAAACTGCACTTTTGCTTTTTTCAGAGGCATGACTCGAAGGATTATGGTAGAGAGGCTAATTTAGAACTAGGCTCTCCACGGATAGCGCCATCTGTTGGCGTAACCTAGAAATACGCAACAGATTTTTAGTGTTATAACCTTGAAGGGTTTGAAGTGTAAACAAGAGGTTCGAACTCTGCCCAAGGCCTCTCGGTAACAACCTTCGTGCAGGAGTAGTATTGATTAACACTACAGTGTTCGATCCCCTTCCCTCTGCAAGGGAGAGGGTATATATAGGCACGGTAACAACAGGTAATACTAGTTTACGCCCTACGCACAACCGACTATAACAGTATTATACGGTGAATTACATAGGGGCAATTTAGTAAGACTCCATATGAACATGGCAAGGCACACGTCTTATCGGAGGGGACGGGAGCCTATAGTTTCGACGTCACCTCTGGGTGGTTTCGAGCTACGCAGCCCCTTCAGTGGAGTGGTCTTCGTAGAAGCAAGCGGTTCCACGCCTTCGGGTCTTCGGAGGGTCCTGTGGCAGCTTAGAGCGAAGCTGCGGCTCGTGCATTCGGAGGGGGCTTCGAACCTTCCTGTTATTATCGTCTTGTTAGGGCAAAAGTATTTTTTTCCAACAGATACATATATGGACATGTTGTATCTATATGTATTTTATCCGTCGACATCCCAACTTACATTACACGATAAGACATTATACTGAGCAAACAAAAAAGGGCCTCTACGGTACAACATGTACCTCTTAAGAGGTAATACTTTTAATTAATTTTAGTCCTTGATTTAGTACCATATAATTCTGCATGTATGCACATAAAAATAGAAAAAATATAAAAATGTAATAGATCATCTTATCTAAATCTAAATAGTTAGATAAAACAATAAACGGTCCATAAATATTTAGTTGTACCTTAAAATCCTTAAAAAATCATCAATCCTCACTTCCGATTCCGGATCGCTTAGAGCAGTCCCAACCCTCTGCGTAGGATGGTGTCTTAAGTATTTATTAGGCTGCCATGTAGGAAAGAATATGATGTGGCAAGGAAATTAAAGAAGAGAGAGGATAGAAAATGAAGAAACCATGTCTTAAGTAAGACATCATGTCTACACAACATTCAAGGTGGAGATGGAAAGTGATTGGTTGAGATGAAGAGAGAGAAAGAATAAAGAGGTATAAAAAAATTACTATGGGCCTACGCTAAGAAATCGGGATTGAAAGTATGATTTCTAAAGATAATATTTTATTGATATAATAACATAAAAAACTATTAAAAAATTATAGGTTGGGACTGCCTTATCTCGTGGATGACCATCATTAGCGTGGGTTCGTCGGGATGGCGGCGAGCGCTTAGCTACGCTCACAAATGGCCATTTGTCTTGCTAACGGCTGAAACAATTCCAGAAGCGCACCATCTCTCGATAGGCGTGCTCTTGTTGGCTCATATAGCAGCTCGCATACTTGACAATCCACCTCCAGGATGTTAGCGAAGCCGGCCATTTGGTGAAGTTAATAGCAAGGTACACTGCCCCTCGCAATATTTTCGGGCGCCTATTCCAGCGTAATCAGGTCTTCGCGAGGGTTATATCCCCATACAACCAGTTTTTAAGATTGTCGCACTAAACATAAAAAACTGCTTTTAAATGTTTTTCCACTATTTTTATATAGAAAGTTTTTGTTAGAATGGATAATAGTCATATCAGCATGTTAGAATGGACATAAGAAACTTGCGGTTACACAAGTCGTCCCACTATCCGTAGCTCAGAAAGTAACAAGTTGATCACTCAACGCACATCTCTCACCTGATTTGCGAATTCCGACGAGCTGCTCTCGGCTGCTCGCTCGGTTGGCAAGCACAGCGATACGTACGCGCATGCCCTGCTCTACCTAGGCTGCGCTGCGCACCACCTGCTGCCGCAATGCGTGAGGCCTTGCTGGTATCTACGTACTGGCCACTAGTGCCACTAAATCATGGCCCAGAAGAGGCAGCAGTAAGTAGACGCAAGGCGTTGTGTGCAGTGTGCAACATTTTGCCTGCAAGCCGGCAGCGCAGATGGTGCAAGTCAGATGGCGTGCACACGTATATTTCGGGAAGGAGGGGGAGCAGACAGGCAGGCATGCACTGACACCCACTATGTGCCGTGACAGATCGATCGATCGAGGGCATAACCATGCATCTTTACGTATTTAATGAAGCTGCCGTCTCCTCGGCGAAAAGTGGCGACCTAGCTCGCCGAGCCTAGCCTGGACGGCATTCTGCTCCGTCGTGTCCGTCCGTCCTCCGGCTTGCTATATCATCGCGCCCTGACCGACCACCGACCAGTAGTGGGCTACTGCTGCTACTCTGCTACTACTACACGCGCTCGCTCGCTCGATTTCTGCGGTAGGTGCTGCTCCTTGTCAGTCGCGCGAGAGCTCGGACTAGAATGTTGCTTCGCATGCGCGACACGACGCTGTTGTTTCAGGCACATGTGATGCACGGCCACTCTCTGCAGGGGAGTAGTGGAGCTGTGCAGTCATGAGAGAGCTCACGGATTCATGGCGAACCTTTACCCTAGAGCTAGCAAAATTTGGCCGAGCTAGTCACCTAGGCGTCTTGTCTCGCTGGGCCAGTTCACGGCTTGGAGTTTCACTGGTTCCCAGGGCAGAGCAGGCAGGGACTCAGGGAGTGTGGGTGCTGACGATTCTTAAGCTGACATGATTACCATTTACCGGTCTTGAATCTTGATTAGCAAGGGCTGCAGGTTAAGTATATCTAGCCGACCTATTCGTCTCTGTACGGCAACCGTTCTTGCATGCTTGTTACGTTTGGACCATTCCGTATCGTCAGGGCAATCGAGTGGGGAATTGAGAAATTATGGGCGTTTCGACTTTGATACTCTCTTTTTTGGTTGGGGATAGAGGGTTAATTTTGGTTGGTTTGAAATATCGCATGGATCTCAAGACACGTTTTACAACAAAGATAATTGTTTCATGTGAATTTTGTGCTAAATTCTTGTGTACCGAAATTGTGTCCCCTGTGAAATTTATGTGAAGCTATTAACCGTTCGTTTTGTCCGTATCGCCGGGCGAGTTAGCCAGCACTAGATCCCACTTTAGCTATAAAAGTAGAGACCCGCTCACAAACAAGTCGATCGAGCTGTATCTCTTTCTTCTAGTTGATCATTGCAAATACTGTAAGTACTCCACTGAACCCGATGTATCTATCACGCAATCGACTGTTTGACGTACGTACTTGTGATTAAGTCACAGACAAGAGTTTCAATTATCGCCTTAGGATACAACAGTCAATCGTCACTGCACCTCGAGACTTTGGACACCAAGCTAACCGCCTTTATCTCAGGTCGACTAATAGCCTCGACATGGATGCAGTGGTTTTACCATATCCGGTTTTTAGGTAGGAGTGCCACGCTATTGATTAAAAACTTGTGGTTTGTAGCCTAGTGCCCAAGTCAACCTACATAGAGGCATTCCCTCATGGGACGTGTTGCGTGTTAGGTGGAAATGGTGGAATTAATGGACCACAAAACCAACTGAAGTTGCCCACCGCTTTGCCCACCGCCCTTTCCACAATGGTGAAATTGTCCAAACACATAGATCTCACTTGAAAATGTCACTTCTAGTTGTTTTTGTCTCTGGTGGGTGGTCCACATGTGCACTCAATCCTTGCATTTTTCTCCGTAGATTACCAGGGCGGTGGCCCTTTGCACACGACCCCAAATTCTAATTAGTATTAATTATTTAAGGACAATTTTATGGTACTCTAAACCATTTATTTTCTTTATCTGATGACTCAGATTTAGCTAAGGTAATCTATTACCCATCTACGAGGTAATAGGTCATCTTATTGGCACACCGCCTCTCTCCTATCACCGTTCACCATTGACTCTCGCACGCCACCTAGCCCACGTGCGCGAGCCCATGAGCCCACCTCAACTGCTCATGCCCACTTGCGCCAGCCACCCTTGCTGTTCGTGCCACTGCGCGCCAGCACATGAGCCAGTGCCGCGCCATATCCCATGCGCCATGCCAGCGCTGCATCACCGTGCCTTGAGCTCTGTGCCATGCCAGTCGCGCTAGCTCCGTGCCACTGTTCCATCGATGCCATTCCATCCAATTGCCGTGCGCCGTCATGTCCGCCTGCATCGCGCCGCATAGAGCCCCGTGTCGCGCCTTGCCTCGATTTGGCCACACGCATAAGAATGCCCCGAACCCTGACCGATCTTTGTAGCTTCTTAGCAGATCTCAGTCACTGCCGATGCCTGCGAGTGGCGCAATGCGAGGGACGAGGCGTGAGGGGCACGGCAGCCGGGACGAGGCACGAGGGGCACGACAGCTGACAGTGGGGGTGGCGGGGCGCCGAGAGTGCCGGGAGCGGCGGGGGAGCGAGGGGCGCGGCGCGACGGCGGTGGGGACAATGGGGCGCCAGGAGCACGGGGGCCGAGGCGCTAGGAGCGTGGGGAGCAGGGCACCGGCATGCACCCGGAGGCAGCATACGAGCTTCCTCACTTTTGCCTCCCGCAGGGCCCTCGTCGTGTCGAGGCCGCGCGCAGAAAAGAGGTGGTTGGTGCACACGGCGTGAAGACGCTTCCATAGCGGGCTGGTGCCAGAAAGCCATAAGATAGAGCGCTTGTGGTTGCCGAGCGCGTGGCCGGCGTCGGTGATGGACCGCGCGGCAAGGAGTGATCGAACCTCTGCAGCACGTCATGAGCGGCCGCAGCCGAGGAGTCTACGATGGCGGATGGGGCGGCGACGACGATGACGATAGCGGCGGGGGCGGTAGGGGCACAAAGAAGACAGCGCTCTAAGACGAGGTCGAGCGACGCAGAGAGAAAGATCGAGGGATAGGAGACTGGCTATAGCCGGTAAGCACAAAATTTAATTTTAATTAATTAATTTAATTACATTTAATCAATGATCCTGATTACCTTAAACTCTTACCTACTAAAGGGGCACCGTAATGGCCCGCTTGTTTAATTTTGTTTTTGGTCTAGTTAGATCTACAATATTGATTGCTTTTTATTTGTAGTATTTGATCAAGCGGTCAATTCTTATTGATAATTTTATTAATGAATGTATATGTCTCATCGATAGTCTGAAGTAAGATTAAATATAAAAATATAATTGAAAATTTCATTTTAAAATACTAATATGACGATGTTTTTCGATAAAACATGATGTTAGTTTATTGCTTGAGTACGACTTTTACTATTTTAATATTAATATTTTTATATATTTCTAAGTACAATAAAATAACATATATTTAAGTTAATTATATAATTAAGTAAAATATTTTTGTTGTATAAATTTCTAATTTTAGAGCTATATTTTGTAAATCACATCAGTCTCTTAGCCCACGGTTTATCAACTTTTTGCCGTGGCCCTCAATAATTCGGTGAGAATGGAGAATAAGACTAGAGCCCGAAAGGAACCGTTTCCTATATAATAATATCGAAGTGAAGTTAATTTTTCCCGTAAAAGAAACAGTGGAAGCTTCGTAGTTAAGCCTAGGAAGAAATCCCAACTGACGACCCGTATGAGCATAGAAAGATGAGCCATGCATTATGTGTCGCGATGACGCCAATGCGAGTGTAAGTACGCAACTCAGCTGCGGTAGTGACAAAATTTTCACCGAGGTTGATGGATCCACGAGGAAATCCCGTGGCTCCTCGACGTGAACTGCACGCCTCCACCCTCCCCTGTCTCGCAGTGGATTCTCGCGTCACCCCGCGGCCGCAAATGCCGATCGATCGATCGAATCCCACACTTTCTCCTTACGACCTTACCCTCCTCAGGCTGGCCAACTGCCATTTTCACCTCATATTATTTAAGCACCATGACGACTCTGCTAGCTAGCTGCATGTTGCATCAACGCTGCTTTCCGTGTTGTTTGTCGTCAGCTTCCTCCTCTTCTTTCTCGTCGTCGCCTCTCCTGGAATTGTCTCTTTGCTGTTTGGGTCCTTGCGAGTCTGCGATGGCGAGAGAAAAATATTGGCGGCGTGGAGCAAGTGGGAGAATGAGAAGAACTGCGAGAGGACAAGAGTGGTTTGTTTCGTCCTGGTTAGCACGGAAAAACAGTGGTTGGTCAAACGAGTTGGTCGAGCCATAAGTCTAGCATGGTCCACACATGGACAATATTTTTCCACCAAAACATGGTAAGGCATATAACTAGTATATTTTACTAAAAACTAGCATGATATTCTGTGCATTTGCGCGAGTAATTAAACTAATTTTAGAAAATTTATATGTTAACTCTATATATCATCTTACTTTTTAACTCCAAAAGACATCTGATTATCCAATTTATCTTAATCGTTGTTTCTTGCAACATAAATCTACTGGAAATTTATATTTTATTCCTCTACAATTGTACTTTAATAATATAATTATATGAAATATGTACATGCATGATATCACTATAAATATTTGCTAGAGATGTTATCTCACTCTGATTGCATGAACACATCCTCCTTATATTTTTATTCTTAAAGAAACACCGCTCGCGTCGCCCAGACAGCGGCTCAGGCGGAACCCTAGCAGTGGTGCCAATGACGAGGTG
>KE373216.1:165333-182094 GCA_000418225.1 Zizania latifolia
GCTACGCCGACCACGCTGGCCGTACGGGGTGCAGGCCGGCCACGCCGCCGCCGCGTGAGTCGTCGCATGACTGCTGCCTCCGCATTGAAAGTGATGAAGAACAGAATCGGCGAAGGTATGAAAAAAAATCTTGGTTACCTTTGGATCTGTGGCTTTCTCTTCTGTTCTTGTTTCTTCGATTCGGGAAAGTACAACATGTCTTTTGGCCTTTTTCATCTCAGAATTGACGAATGAATTTTAGTCAGTCTTGTTTGAACCTCATCAATCTGGTTTGAGAAATAGACTGATGACTTACATTGATTCGTCATGGGCAATCTTGTTGCTTGAGAAATAGTAAATCACAGATGGTTGAAGTTAGAAAATGCTAACAACCATGTATTGATTGAGGGCAGTTTGGGTATTTTAAAAAATAACTATCGTTGAATGCTAACAGTGATAAAACAGGAGACAAAATTTAAGTAGTGGCATATATAAGAATGTCAATTTTTTAATGGAATATACGAGAGCAGCTAAACTTTGAGCGGCGGACAGAGAATTTTCTCAATAATAAACGATTGTTTCCCCTTTCTACGATTCTATCAATCACTAATTAAACCCACCAAACAACACCTAACAACTCACATGTATCTTTTTTTCACGGATAAAAAACAATGTTCTTAATTAAAATTTCGGATTGAATATAAACTCATTGCCAACAAAATAAATTTTATGGTTTAGATAAGTATAACATGTAATATAAAACTTAATAATAAAGTAAATTAAAAGTTGCACATGTTTATACTAGAGGGGTACCTTTTTTAGACTGTGCAAGTTTATATAATTCTTTTGCATGTTGATGTGGCTGACAAATAAGAAAAAATCAATTGATAAATAAATAGAAAAACTATTAAAATATGGTTTGCGCATTGATCTAAGTTAACAACACAAAGTAACACATTTTTATAAAATTGATTTGGATGATAAATAAGAAAAAAACCCTTCTCGCTGGTGAATGTGCATCGCTCAGTCTTGTGGTGATTGATCTGTCAGTATTCATCTTTCTGCAACAACCCTCATCCCTTTTTCTGGCATATATTGTTTGCTTTTATCAGTATGTTATTTAACGTGTTATCCTGAGCAGACCACAATGACTATATTATATACACAAGTTGCTATAGTTGTTAAATATGTGGCCACCATGAGCAACAGAAACGAGCTTAAGTTGATTAGTAACCAATTCGTCAAGTTGCCGTCATGCTGAGCTATATATCTGCTGCTAAAATCATTTCTTATGTTTTTCTCTGCGATAGCAACATATCAGTCACGACTTTACTTAGCTGCAAACCAGATTATGCTGTCTGAAGAGACATCTAGAAATTTGGAAAGCATTGATTCTTTGAAGAGTAATGTTTGACAAATCTGAATATTCTGACCAGACTGTCCATGGCAGAATAGTTGATAAATCTCAGGCCTAGTTTGAGGGTTTGTACTCACCAAGTCAGCAACTCATATGTACGGCTCCAAACATGGACTCTATGTAATGTACTGCAGGGCATACGCTGAGCAATTACTTGGGTAAATCAGCTTGTTTTTATTCAGAATTGCACATCGTTTTCATTTGCCAATCTTAGCTATTCGACAGATCTGTTCAAAACTAATGTGATTTACATCACAGAATTCTTATTTGTCACTCCTTTTGCGCTACAGGACAGGAGTATATTCAAGTAGAGCTGTAAGCTAGCACAAACAAGCCCCAGTTTTACGGGGGGAAAATCTGCATAGTTCCATATAAATATCATTCATATCGAGAGCAACAGCAGAAGATACAGAGACGCAATTTTGATAATGAAAGCGCTAGAACAAATCCACCACGTGAGCATAGCTGTACATCAATTAACTCTCAAAGAACATTCTACGGAGCCTAAATACGTACGTATGTACGTAGATCTAAGGAGACATATCCTTCTTCTGTCCTGTTCTAAACCGGCTTCTGTTCATACGCGTGAAGCAACCTACAAATCGCAGAAAACCAAATTAAACAGGACATAAGTGTCAACACAAAGATACATAGATCGTAAGATTAAGAGACATCATCATGCTACAGTATTGTTGTGCAGAAGATTCTGTAAGAAATTTAATCAGGACCATTTTTTCACCGTATTTGTTAGGAACCGTGCATGCATAACGAGTCATGCAAGCCGCAGACGGGTCTAACAAAAATGAAGTTATCACATTATCTCGTCTACTCATCAATGCATGATAGATTCATAGATACTATCAACTATGTGTCGATGTGTGTGCGTAGGGGAGAGGGAGGGAGAGAAAGATCGTGGGCTGCGCTGACCTGCACCAACCTGCGAGATCCAGCTCGACGGCGGGCGCGTCATTTGCCGCCGCTGCCGTGGGTTGCAGGTCGGGAGGAGGGCGGCGCGCGGTTGGACTCGACGGCGCTGTCGGGGAGGGGACGATCGAGCGGGAGATGGAGCGGGAGTTTGCCGCGGCCACATGACGAGGGCGGCGGCTGTCGCAGAGGAGGAGGCGCCCGGCGGCAGATCCTGCGCGACGCCCGCCGCTCGTCGCTGGCGGGGACGGCGCCGAGCTCCTGCTCCACGAAGGAGAGCTCCATGCGGTCGAGGAACGCCGCGTGCTGCTCCTCCGTCCACGTCCCCAGCTGCTCGCCGCCGCATGCCAGCGCCGTCACCTGATCTCCCATCGGTGCTCGATCCACGCCAGCGAAGAGTAGTCCGCAGTGGGCAGCCGGCTCGCTATAAAGCCCTTGTTGGTGACGAGCTCGGCGTCGCGCATGGCCAGATCGACGAAATATCTAGCGAGCCACGGAACACGGCTGTATATAAGAGAAAATTCGGATTTCGGCATGGCATTGCAGGATTGGCTGACCACGGGGAATACGACGTACCGGCGCTAGCTCCATGCCGCTTCGCGGCGCTGAGAGGTTATCCGATCCGATCGATCCGCCGAAGATATTTTCCGCAACCACGGAGCAAATTAAGCGGCTAGGCTAGATTATTGGTCAGAGTCAGCTCATCTTTCCGGAGCAAAAGCGTGTGTGTTGACGGCTTTTGACGCTTTGCTGACTTCCACCTCGCGGATGCCTCATGCCCCACCGCGACGAGCGTATTACAATCGCGCTACGTGCAAAAGCGTGGAGTAGCTTGTGCCTCAAAAGTCGAAATATCTGGCCAGGCACACCACGCCGAGCTAGATCTCGTCGCTCGTCGGTCGAGCTCGACCCGAGGTGGATTGAACGTACTGCCCCGTTTTCTTAGTAAGGAGGGAATATGAGATGGGATTGTTATTTGAAAAATATTTATTAAAAATGCTGAAGGGTGAGAGCTAGTTAATTTGGCGGGATGTAGTCATTAAATGTTTTATTTTGATGGCTGATTTCTTCTAATGGGTTTAATTTTTAGTCAGTAAACTTTTAAATGATTTTTCTTAAATCTATAAAACAAGATATCAAATCATTACAATTTAATTAAAAAATACTTTTAGTCTTAATCTTATAAAATTATATTATTCCAACCAAATAAAAAATTGCCACGCGTCGCCGTATCCAACCTTGTAAAGAGACCTAAAGTCGGCGCGCCGTGCACCCCATGCTGGCCTGCTGGGTCAGGTCGTAGTCGGTTCTCTCTCTCTCTCGCCCAACGACCGCGCGTGCAATCGACAGTCCATCCCGTCCTGACCTTCACGGCTTCACGTGCGGGGTAGTTGGCTTGGCCCCTTAGCTAAGCAAAGCCTGAAGCTGAAACTGCAAGAACAAAATATCTAGGCATCTAAACAGCGTTACAGCGTCACCAGCAAAACAGCAATTTAAGTAGGCTACAGTTCTGTAGCTCTGCAGAGCAGAAGTTCTTTATAGTTTATTCTTTATCCCTTTTGAAATGTAGATGTTCTCTAAATTAATAGTTCATCCTTCTCGTCCGTAATTCCTTAGTAAAGTAAAGATGCAGTTTTGCCTGAATATTTGGCATGGCTTCAACTTTAAGGTAGAGCTAAGAATTTCTAACCCCAAATAATTTTAGAGTTGAGGCTATGAATAAACTTGAAATAAGTTGTTTTAATCACCTACTTAAAAAATTAGAGTTCCAGCTTCAACTACAAGGGTTTTTTGAGCTAGAAATACTAAGCTCCAACTCAAGGGTAAAGTTTGATACATATAAGTGTTGGGCTAAATTCCCTCCACGTGGAGTCCATTTCTCAGCCATTGATTCATCTCTTGATTAATGGCTATGATTGCTTCATTCTTATGAGTGGGATAAAAACCCTAGCCTTTACTTAAAAGAGAGTATGCAGCCAAACTAGGAAGCAAAGAACCAGAAAACACAAGAGAAAAGAAGAGAGTGGAGAAGAAGAAAAAAAACACAAGAGAGAAGAAGAGAGTGAAGAGGAAGAAAAAGAGTTCAGTCCTGTCAGTGGCTTTATACGTGGCCAAACAGGCCTCCTGTGCCGGTCCGACCTGAGGCATGGCTAGACATGGCCTGGTTCAGGCACGGACCGGTAGACACAACTGACCTAGCGGGCTATACCGTGCCGGCCCACGTACCATGCCTTTGGTCCAAGCACAGTCCAAAGGCTTCCCGTGCCGTACCCGGCCGGCATGGCACGATTAGGCCTGTCGGGCCTATCTTTGGCCTAGCCATGCCTGTGTGGCCTATCTGTTGGCATGGCCTACATCGCTACGTGCGCCTGTGAGAAGCCGGCAGCGCACTGCGGGTCTGCGGCTAGCCTGGCGCCTCGCGGCCTGCTATAGCAGTGAAGTGCTCTGCGAGAGGAAAAATTGTGCTGACGCAAGTGAAGCAACAGATGAACTGTGCAGAGGGAAAAAAAATAAGACAACTGAGAAAAACAAAAGAAAAAATAGAAAAAAAATTGGAAAATGTAGAGAAAATGAAGGAAAATGGAAAAATATGTGAAAAAAAGAAAGAAAAATATAGAAAAATTATGGGCAAAATATAAGGATAAAAATGTGAGCAATAACCTTTATTATTTTTGGTATTACAAGGTGCCTCATTAAAAACATTGTAATGTAAAAACTCATATTTGAGAAAACCATGACAAAAAAAAGAGTACACCTAAAGGTTAAAACTCAAAAATATAAAATGAGTAAATGACTATTCTAGTTCATCATTATCAAGTATAAATTGTCAAACTGAGCATATAAATCCAGGTTTTCTGCTGTTTGTTGTGCACGTTTGTCAGCTAGCTCCCAATCTTTGACAGCAAGTAGCATTTCTATCACTTCACTCCGAAGATTTCTTCTCCTTTCCTTGATAATTCTTCCACAAAGACTGAAAGCTGACTCAGACGATACCATCGAAACTGGCACCGTTAACACATCATGAGCAAGTTTAGAGAGAATTGGATATTATGTCTTGTGCTCGTTCCACCATCCGAGGACGTTGAGATCTTCCTGGTTGACAGAGTCACTATCCAAGTAAGAGGACAGCTCATGGGTGCTCGGAGTACTGTCTGCATCACCTGTAGCAGATGAACTACCACCACCAGTGCTAGATGAAGACCCACCACCCCAACTTCTGCCTCACTGTAGTTTCTTCTTACCTGCTACAGGGACGGGTGGCAGTCTTTGCAATCGAACTCCCTAAAACTTTAGTTAGTACTTTGCAAAAATTTCATATAATTTAGTTCTAGTTTCAGAATAAAAAGAAGTATAATCTATATTCATAGTTTCTCCTATAAGATTTAAAATATTAATTAGTCCCTGTGTTTTACCCTAGGATCAAGAATAAATGCGAAAGCATATAATATTGGTATATTTCTCCAATACTTAAGATATTTTATTTTCTTATAACAAACAACGGGTCCTAGCAAGTTATCATTTTCATATTCTTTTAATAACACTATAATTTCAAAAAATTATGTAATATCAAATTAGTTGTTGGATAGTATACTCCTGATAACACAAGAGTTTATTCATAAAATGTTTCTAAAAATAAATTAAACTTTTCGACTACAAATCAAGTATGTTCTGTTAGTAAAGGTTGTCCATCACTAGTTACAATATTTCTTATTTGCAAAAAAACAGTAAGACAATCTTTGTAAGGTAATACATTTTTCAACATTAAATAGGTGGAATTCCACCGATGTTCTGTGTCCATTTGGATTTTACTTGGACGTATATCTGATGCTTGACAAAATCTTTTAAAATTAGCTATTCGTGTATTCGAAGCATTTAACCAACTTATTGCTTCACGAACACAATCAATGTACGAAGATACTCTCTTAAATTCAGTTTTTACTATTAGATTAATAATATGACATGCACAACGTTGGTGCAAAAGAAACGCTTCAGCATAAGTAGAGAAAACTGGTTGTAGAATTTCCATAGCCTTTGAATTTGCGGCTGCATTATCTAATATTACTATAAAAATCTTATTAGTAAGTCCAAAATCTTCTATAACTACTGCCATTTTTTCAGCAATGTTATCGGCATTGTGTGCCACATCGATTAATTTTAAAGCAATTACTCTTTTTGTAAACCCCAATTGTCATCTACAAAATGAGCAACTACACTTATGTAGTCCTCTTTCAACTTACCACTCCAAATGTCAGAAGTAATACTGACAGAAAAGGTACATGTATTAAATAAATCTTTCAATGTATTACGACCTAAGTTATCAACTCTAACCAAATCATGAGTAGTTGTTTGTCTACTCACGGGATGAAAACGAGTGTTATGCGTAGTTTTTATATAATTTTTGAATGCAGTTGACTTATCAAAGTTTAACGGTAAATCCTGTTGTTGGGGAAAATTACTTTTACCCTAACAGGGCTTTAATAACAACAGCAGTGAAGCCTCCTTCGAAGAAGTAGGTCGATGCCTCATTTAGGGTCATTTCGGAGCCCCTTGCGGACCTGAAGCTCAAAGCCACTCGGTGAAGCCTAGCCCTCCTTCGCCTGTGTGACTCCAGGGCTCAAAACCACCTGAGGGTGACTTCGAAACCATGAGGTCCTTATCCCCTCCAACAAGATGGGTGTTTGGGTCTATTCACACGAAGGGTTACTAAACTATCCCTATGTAAATTTATTATTCACACTGTAATAGTCGGTTAGATGTAGAAGGTAACTTCGTACTATCCTATTGTAACTGTGCCTATAAATACCCTCCCTTCAGCAGGGTAAAAGAGGATTGAACACTTATAGTGTTAATCAATACCACTTCTGCTCGAAGGCTATTATCCTTTTCAGAGGCTTTAGGCAAAGTTTGAACCCCTGTCTACACTTCGAACCCTTCGAGGTTCTAAACACTAAAAACCTGTTGCGTATTTTTTGATTACACCAACAGTTGGCATCGTCCGTGGGGATCCTAGTTCAAGACTAGCCTCTCTACCACCAACCTTTGGGCCATACCTCCGAAGAAAAGCAAGAGCGCAGCTTCTACTCAGAGGTCCCTCCAAGTAGCACAGGCCTCGCTGCACCCAGAGGTCCCCCCTCCTGAGTCCGGTGCGTGGGACCTGCCAGATCCAGAGGGACCCCAGCGGTGGGTTCGGGCTCAAGGGCTGCGGAACTCACCGCTGACCTCCGTGACACAAATGTCACTCCGGATCCCTCTGTTTGGGTGAAGGCTTCCGGGCCCCCAAGGGGCCTTCGTCCGCCTTCCTCTTCTTAGAAGCCACAACGGCGATGTCTGGATCGGGCAGTGTGGGGGGTACGACCATGAGTCCGGCCCATATACGGTTGAACCGCTCCCATGACCCAACGAGCTCAAGGCGTTTCTTCTTCTCGCTTGACGTTGGAGGCCCAACGACTCGCTCGGCCACCTTGGCTGCTTGATCCGGAGTAAGCTTCACCCTCGCAACTACAAACATAATGTGAGATAGGAAGAAAAAGGTATCAACCGGAGGTGTGATGTTCAAAGTTTGTTACGTATTGTCTCCTGTGCGATCTCCTTCGGCTCTTCGTCCTTGGTACTCCAAAACTCCATGGGCCATTGGGCCTTCAAAGGGACAATTCGGAGCAAAATAAACTCCTCCGCTCAATCCCTCATACTCATCTGGTGGGCGACAATCTTCAAGACTTGAACCCATGACTTGATCGTAGGCTCACCAATTGAAACCTCCACTTCTTGGCGGTATAGAATCCCCTAGTTGGAGGAACGGAGTGGGGAGTCCGAGCCCACAGAGGCATAAAACCACCGGTGGGTTCACTTCGAATACCACCATTCGTTGATCGCCTTCGCCGAGAAGCTATTCTGGTACTCGGTACGAAGATAGAAATTAACGCTCCCAAAGTCTGGTCACGTCGTCTTCTCCTAGCCATCTTTTGGGCTGGCAGCTGGCCCCGTGCAACGCAGAGAAAACGTCAGCATGGCCTTCACACCCCTCAGCTCTTATAGCCCACTCGAAGATAGCCAAGCGAGCTATGGCGTTTGGAGATAGCTGAGGCAACTCAACATTATATAGTCGAAGCACCTCCGAGAGCAAATCTAAAGCTGGTAGGCCAAGTCCCGCCTCAAATAAGGCCTCGAACACCACCACCTCGTCGGCCGCTGGCTCTGGAATCACCTCGTCTTTTGGGATTCGGGCGACCATGGATGAATGGAGTTTTCCACGGCAAACTTCCATCATTGTTTCTTTAGTACAGGTTGACTTCTTCAAGATGAACATCTGCTCCTTGTACTTGTCCGATGGGGGTCTAAGGTCCCGAGGCCCATACGACCCCTATTCGAAGCAGCTTCTCTACTTCAGCCTTCGCTAGACTTGCATGCTCAGCTGATAATTTTCACAGCCCCTGGCGCACTGGCCTCGCCCTAGGGTTTACCAGCAGGGAGTGCTCGATGATGCTCTGGTCAACCCCCGGGATATCTTCGTCCGACCAAGCAAAAATATCGAGGTTGCTTTAAATCGTCCTCTCCAGCGAAGCCATATCTTCCGGAGTCAGGCTCTCTCCGTACTAGATGGGGTACTCGAGCCCCCCTTCGATGAGTGTCTTGGTCACCACCTCTTCATCTGGACGAGGCTTGAGCATAGGCCCCTTCACGGATTCGAGGGGTCAGCTTACTGCTTTGGGCTAGAGCTGTACATTGTGCACTTAGCGAGATTTGAAAGGGGCGGCGTGGCCATATTCTACCCTTCACGCCACACTTTGATCGTCCAGCATGGTGAGCACTCCCCCCTACATGGGCAATTTCATACAGAGATAGTTGTGGTGCGCTATGGCACCAAACTGATTTAACGTACTCCTCCCGAAAATGACGTTGTAGGCATATGGGGCATCGACAATGTCGAAGATGACCTCTTCTGACCGTGCAAGGGTACCTTCATCGAAGGTAACTTCGAGGCCGATTTGGCCTATTGCTTCGAGGGGTGGCCCAATGAAGCCTTGCAAAGGCCTGGCAGCCGGAAGGAGATGCTTGCGAGGGATGCACAGCTCGTCGAAGGCATGAACGAAGATGATATCCGTTGAGCTCCCTCTGTCGATGAGCACGTGACGCACCTCAGTGTCGGCGATATCGACGGAGATGACGAGGGGTCTGCATGGGGGAATTTTACTCCAACGACGTCTTCAGCTGCAAAGGAGATTGGCATATGGGCCCACTCTAGTATCGCAGAGGCCGATGCCGAGGTCCCAATATGCCCTACTTCAAGGACATAATCTCGTCTTTGATGTTTGGACAAGTTTCCCAGGGCTCCGCCACCGAAAATAGGTAGTACCACTCGCTTCTGAGGTCTAGACTCACCTTCAACCTTCGGGGGTGACATTAAATTTACCACAGGGACTCGAGGAGGGGCTTCGTTAGCCTCGGCTCGACATAAGGCCTGAATATGTTCTAAGCGAGTGGCTTCGGACGCTCGAGCCGTCGTTCCTTGGCCACCAGTTCGCTCGAGGTACTCCCCTCGCAAGGCCAGTATAGCCTTGCATGTGTCGGTATTATGGCTCCAGTTCTCGCCATGGATGTTGCAGAGGTAGGACTGGCTCAGGACGAAGGGCCCCGCGGGTGGCCTCGCTCTGCCCCCTCGACCTCTTCCTTGGTTTTGCTAGAACTTCGAAGCCCTTGGCCCGATGATATTTAGCACTTTGGTATGGAAGTGCTTTTGGCTTCGTCTTGACTCTGAAGGCCGGTGCTCCGCGTACGCCGGCTTCGGGGGGCTCGGAGCCCTGACTTCAGGGACTTAGACTTGGGCGATGGCGGCAGTTCTCCAGAGCTGTCCTTCTTCGGAGCGAGCATACTCCTCGAAATACGTCATAAGTTAGGCCACTGAGGATATGGGCTTCCTATGAAGCTTGTCGAGGAGGCCCGTATTGGTGACCCCTTCGCGAGCAGCATCGACCACTGATGACGTGGAGAGCCCTTTGATTTGGGACTTCGTAAAGGCGAAGCGCTGTGAATATTATCGCAATGTCTCTCCAGGTTGCTGCTTTACTTGGAATAGGTTCCCGGTTGACATGGGCGCCACGAATGTCCCCTGGAAATTATTTGTGAATTTCTTTCACAGGTGCTCCCACGACCTTACGAAGCTGGGCTTCAAGGACCAGAACCACCGAAGGGCTATGCCTTCGAGGGCTAAAGGGAAGCACTTCATCATGGTATCTCTTTCGCCTCCGCTAGCTTCAATAGCGAGGGTGTAGGAGCAAGCAAACTCATCGGGGTCCGAGTCTCTAGAGTATTTAGGCAACTTCATAGCTCGGAATTTTGAGTGGAAGCGCACCATCTATAAGTCTGGGTGCAGCGGCAAACCCTCGTCGAAAGAGGCGTTCTGCCTCTGCCCTTGGAGCTCCTGCTCGCCATGGTCGCTCACAGTGATGATGGTCGATGGCCTCGGAGGGTCTTCAAGGGCTTCAGGGATGTGGACCTAGCTGGCCGTATTTTGCCGCCACCTTATGACTTTGACCTTAAGTAAGGCCAGCTCGAAGGCCTATGCGTCATTAGAGGCTCCGCTTTCCTCGGAGTCCAGCCCTAGGTTTTGCGATCGAACGTAATCGGTCTACAGTGTCCTCAGGGGCGACGGAGGGTTCGTGCGCTGAGTCCCCGTTGCCCCTGGCGGAGTGGGCGCAAGGGGGTCCGCAACTAGGCCTCTAGGTCCGAAGACGTTTGCCGAAGGGGGGACCGAGGTGTGCTCCTCTGTCCTTGGAAGGGTGCCAGACGTCAGGAGGCCAGTGGTGTGCCCTGCAACCTCCGGGGTGACATTTGCGTCGCGAGGGTCTGCGGGGAGCTCCGCAGCCCTCTAACCTGAGCCTGGCAGGTCCTACGCGCTGGACTCAGGAGGGGAGCCCTCCAGGCATAGTGAAGTTTGCGCTACTCAGGGGGACCTTCGAGTGGGAGCTACGCTCTTACTTTTCTTCAGAGGCATGGCTCGAAGACTAGTGGTAGAGAGGCTAGCTTAGAACTAGGGTCCTCACGGACGGCACCAACTGTTGGCGTAATATGATAATACGCAACAGGTTTTAAGTGCTAAGAACCTCAAAGGGTTCGAAGTGAGTTACAGTAGTTCGAATGGTGCCTGAGGCCTCCGAATAAGATAATAGCCTTCGGACGAGGGTTGTATTGATTAATACTTCAAGTGTTCGATCCTCCTACCCTGCAAAGGGGAGGGTATTTATAGGCATAGCCCCCTATACCCAACCAACTATTACAGCATAAATAGTAAATTTATATAGGGGGTAGTTTAGTAACCCTCCGTGTGAACAGGCCAAGACACACGTCGTGTCAAAGGGGACGGGGAGCTCATGGTTTTGACGTCACCTCCGAGCGGTTTCAAGCTCCGAAGCCTTCCTTAACGAAGGGGGGCTTCGGCCTGCCAGGAGCTTCGGGCCGTTAGCTTGCTAGGGGCTTTGAATCGATTTTTGCCAAAGCGCTGGCCTGTACCTTTGAATAGGTCTTCGCAAATATTATTATTAAGATCCTTGTTAGGATAAAAGTATTTTCTCCTAATACCGGCAAAACATCATCAAACTTTGTTAGATTATTCTTGTGCCCCCACTGCTGACGTCGTGGTGCCTTCACAAAAACACTTCCATGCTTCCATAAGAGTGCCATTTGGATAGAGATAGATAAAACACCATCAAACTTCATTAGATTATTCTTGCACCCCCACAGCTCTGTGCCGTCGTGCGGCTTTCACAAAAACGCTTACATGCTTTCCATAACAGTGCCATCTGAATAGAGATAGATATAATTGTGGGGAAAAACTAATCATATGCTCCCTTCAAATCAATATCTTTTTATGACAGTCTAGAATAATGAGTTGTTCATAAAACTACCATATGTGACATTACGGCATTTTGATGCCACCTGGCGACCGTCCGGCCAGCTTGACATTGGTTCATAAAAAAGAAGGAAAATGCATCCTCAAATGGCAAATGGTAAGTAACTTTTCCTCACCTTCTATTTCATACATACAGTACATTCTTTGTTCCTAAACTTTTGATCATGCAACACGAGTGCACCTTGGCGCATGTGCGGATGTGCCATGACACATGTTTGAGTGGAACGCATCATCCAGTGATCCAGAGTACCCTCACGGCATCATTCACGGGTCACGGTCTGATGCCACGGCCGCCGGTCGTTGACAAAGAGGATGGGGCACGCATGTTGTAGATGTTGAGAGTCCTAGGCTTCGGCTGTGCGCAGAGTGCAAGAGGGTCATCAGTCCAGCCCACCTGCAGGGGCGTGGGACAGAGAGGAAAAGGTGAAAAAACCCGGCGCGATGGTCATCCACCACAGACTTTTGGTAGATGTGGCGTGAAAAGGGTAAAAACTGCGTGGTTCCTTTGGGGGTTGATCGATGAGGTGCGGTGACAAACGGCGGCCTTTCAGAGTGTAGTACTCCGTACGTATTAACTGGGTAGACTCCATGACCCATCGCCATCGCTACCGTCATGACAGGCTCTGCAGGCACGTACAGAGCTGCGCTGGTGAACATGAAATGCTCAGCACTTCTGTTTCGGAATAGTCAGGGATCTTATGCGGGTTATAGCACTGTGGAATGCTTTGGAAGTAGTATTTCCTTGCACCAGGCATCATCATGCGGCAGGAGTATAGCCGACCACAGCACGTACAGGCGTACAGCTACGGTACAAGCAGTATCAATCAGAGCTATGATCCACCGTGCATTGCAAAATAATTTTCAGTTTATCCATAGCAACGCCACTGTCAAACAGGCATTATTGGTCGACACCCTAAAACTTTCAGTTTGATCCTAGACTTGTACCATAACCTATGAAGTATGGACGATACTAGTACAGTATGAACCCAGCATTTTCGCGCAGTCAACTTAGTACACGCGTGCTACCTCATAGAGTCATACCACAACAAAAAACAAACAGTACTAAAATGACAATGAGCCAGCTACCAAAAGTACACATTTGACTCCCTAAGACGACGGGACTAATAAGTTTAACCCTCGAAGAAATGTCCAAAATGCATGGTACTGTATCATCCAATGATCACCATCTGCCGGGAAGGAGATCAGCGGACGGTAGAGGCCGAGTCAATACCCGAACCACCACCATTGCTCTGTGCTAAGGACCTGCTAAGCAAGATCCTTATCACCTAGCAAAGGTATTTATTTTTTTCGATTTGCGGTTCGTTCTTGACTCAGGCACGTCGCCACCGGCCATCCCCACAGCAAAACCCATTGTTACACTCAGGCGTCACTCGCACTGCAGCGCCGTCTTGATCTTCTTGATGGTGCAGGATATGAGATTGTTCACAGTCTCGACCGATTCCACGGTGAGCTTGGCGGTGGGCTGGTTATTGACAAGAATCTGGAACGCCACGGTCAGCAGCGAACCGCCTGTCTCGTAGCCGGTGGTGGCGACACGAGGCCCATCAGGCAGGATGGCGAACCCGGATGGAAGCAGAGCAACATAGGTGGAGTCGCCACCATTCATGACAAGCTGCATTGCCGGGATGTCCACTGGAGCATACACAACAATAGAGCCGGACGCGTCGGTGCACGTCTCCTGAAGTATCAGCATGCTGCTTTGGTTGGCGCTCATAGCCTGCAGAGAACAAGGTAAAGCAATGATAAGGTATTCTTTTATTTTCTGCATAATGTTATGAAGTAGCAACGAATAGTATTACATATAAGGATTCAAGGGAAATGGTAATATTATACCACTCTACCAGCGGCGCTTGTTAATATTTGACCAGAAAATACAGTTAGACATTGGCCACATTTTCAGGCGATGCTAGTGTTTGAAAGGATTTGTTTATCCTACTATATGATTTTATCCTTTGAACCACAGCCTGCATACAGGATCCTAATGGTTTTGGATGAGAGCTATTTGGTACACACTAGTAGAGGGAGTAGTACAACATAGTAGTGCAAGTTGTCAACCTGACACCTTTTTCAAGCAGATCTGCGCTTCCATCCCTGTTTGGTCCTACTTTGTCTCTTTCAACAGACCCTGTGTAGTAACTTTTGGTGCTAGTCGTTCTAGTCGGCTTTAACTTTTGGCCATGATAACCCTCCTTTTTTCTATCACCCAACAAATTCTGATGGAAAGTTGCCAGACTTTTTGTTTGTGATCTTCCCATGTCATCATCAGTTACATTATAATATTAGTTATAGGACGTGGTGTTAGAAGGCCTTTTTTCTGGAAATGAAGGAAAGACATTATTCTATGTTTAGAGGTCTCACAAAACTTGCTACCACTGCTGTTTTAGGCTACGGCACTGGCAACTTATAAACTTTTCCAGTTAGGTACAATGTTTCCTAGTTTTCAGCAATCTGTTTGTGGTTTCAGTGATCAGTAAAAGAGATGTTAAGTATAATACTATCATAGAGTTTGGTTCAAGAGACCCGCTCGCACTCGTGCGTTAGAGGGGGTTAACTAAATACAGCCAGAATACTTCTAGTCCCCCGTAATTATGCTAACACACCAAGCGGGTGGAATAACTTTATTTAAGAATCAGTGGCTCACCCATCACCTAAAATAGAACGCACACCTACACAACACTTGCCCCATACCTATGATTAATGCCAGTATATACAACATACTAGTTTGTGGGCAAGCTTGTGGATCGGATGAGACCACAAAAATGCCGAGTCTTATCTATTGCTGTTCTGATTAAAGTGATATGTACCATTTGGTCCTTAGGTTTGGCAAAAATGACTTCTCACTATATAATATATCCAGCTAGGAACAAAAGAAGAAAAGTTAGAACAGATACTGGGCAGCAAATACTCACACTGGCCCTGAGGAGGGATACAGAGTTTCCATCACGCTGTCCCTTGGCGATCTGGGTCATCTCCTGCATGGGGCCTCCATTGCTGAGGATGTCCCACTCCGCACGCAGCTGCTCATCACGCAAGAAGTTGAAGAGCTTCTCGGGAGCCACGGGCACCCACACTGATGTGGCGGCGCTCAGCACCACCCCCGGTGGCTCTCCGGGCTCGCTCACGCTCTTCCGTGCCATCACGCGCACGTCCTCCCCTATGCTACCAGTTGCACCATCCAGCTTGCTCCATTCACGTGCAGACGAGGCACTAACCCCAGCACAGAAGTTCTCCGTCATCCGGCGTGCCAGCTTAAGCATACTTCGCTTGCCCTCCTGGGATATAGCTGCACCAAATGCAACACAATGCTATTAGTATTCCATGCTAGTGCTTTACCGAAAACGTAAGATATCTCCAGCAAATGCGCAAGCCGTGCTACTCCAACACAGCGGGGATATTCTTTCGGTTAGTCCTATGTGCATGACATCAACAGAAATGGACTCATCATGCATAACATAAGGTGGTAGTAAAATTTGTGCACTGTTGATTATGCAAATTAATGCAGCAAGTTTACATGGAAAATAGCAAGTAGAGGTTGAATTTTTGCTGTACCAGTCGAGTCGTTTGCTGCCACTGTAGCGGAGGACATGAGGATGGCCAGGCATTCGCACTGGCGCTGCAGCGTCGCAAGCCAACGACTGGCACCAAAGGCGAGACCAGACCGGAGAAGGGGACGGTAGAGCTGGTGCACTGATGCCTCATCGTATTCCGTATGCTCAACCCATGTGACCTACAGGGTAAATGCATCCGTTAGTCAATAAATGCATGCCCACATGCATGTCTTTAGGCGCCATACACCAGACTAGTTCTGCAGTGCAATACAGCACTACTGTTGCTACACAGGGCCGTGAACAATTTTGTTTTACCCTTAGTTTATTTCCTATTTTCTTTTGCTGATCAAGTAGGGGCAAAAATGTAAAAAAGATACAAGGTGTTTATTTGTTAACCAGTCTCGAGATGTGAACCTGTACTGTTGACCGCCCACAAAGTAACTCGGCACTAGTCTATAATAGGTTAAATTAGACTAGTTTTTATCCAGCCTACGAGTTGAGACATTTTGCTGTGTTGCGGTTAATACGCAACCAGACTAGGAACTGGATCCATGAGAGATGTACAAAGAAATTAAGGAATAGTAGGAAAGAAACCGCATGAGTGAACTACGGAATGAAAGATATCATATCTTGAGCAACATAAAAAAAACTTTGTTTAACAGTACAACAGCAGATGTCTCTGCACATGGATTAGCCAACAAAGTTTAATCATTTTGAGGGCAACATTGTTAATTCCTTGCCCTCTGAAGTAATTAAACCCCAACTACCAAATAATGTGTGCAATTAGTTTAGGGAGTATCTCTCCCGATGGACTCTTAAATAAGTGAATGCATTCACCATCTTGATGTGAACATCACTAAGTAGTATGTGATTAAGGTGACAAAGGAATAGTAGAACTAAATATGTTTTCTCAGAGCCCCAATATCGATCTGGGGTATTATATAATGAAATCTATAAATCCATCG
>KE373216.1:182134-199698 GCA_000418225.1 Zizania latifolia
ACTAGATGCCAGATATATCGCATGGTTTCTCCACCTTAGAATTTTTAAGCAAAACTATTTCCTTCATCAATGGCACAGATGGAGATCACGTAAAGAATTGTGTAAAACCCAAGGACAAAGAGAGTTTTTTCAACCATGAAAGGAGCAAGTGGTCCAGATTTTAACACGTAGTTAAGGGACATTTTGATTAAATCGCGGACAAGAAGTTACCCAGGGTGCACCATCCAAGGGGTAGAAGCATCTAATCCCCTAGAAAAGTTGGAGCTAAGATTTAAAAAGAAAAGAAAACATGTGTGGGGAATAGTGTTGGATCCACAAAAACATTTAATTATCCTAAATTAATTATATATTCCATCTCTTCGTTGACCAAATGATTTGTTTATTTGGGTACGTAGTGGGCTCATAACTCTAATTAATCTATTAGGCCTTGACTTGTGAACACTATGCTGCATGGGCATCAGCAAATCACACCATTAAACTAATAATCAAACACTCTTAACCAAACGTCATGCCCAAGTTCAGAGAAGTGCAGTGATAGTCGTAGTGGAGAAGTAGTGGAACTAACATAGTACAAAAACGCCAGGTAAACTTTGACCAGCCAGCACTAGTCCAGTAGTCCCGTTCGGGACAATAGAGTGACAATATTGTTAACTTGATTTTACTGACCTATTTAATCACAATGAACTATAAGAGCAGAACTAAATGGCTTTTTGTTACCTTGCAGTACCCATTGGGAGTGTCTTGCATCACACAGCCGGAAGGTAGCCTCCTGCACCTCACATTTCCAGCTGTGGGTGCTGTTGCAGAATTCTGATCTCTCACCAATCCATCAATGGACACATCGGCTACTGCCCATGCACCCTCAGCCAGCTGCTTGCAAAATCGGAGAAATATAACCTCTCTAATTGGTACTAGGGGTGAGAGCACCTGTAGCTCAGCCTTCATCTGTTGCAAGGGAACACAAACAAAATTAACAATTAAGTGAAGATGTAGTTACACATAACACTAGCAATATGAGGAACATTGAGCAGTGTTCAACACTCACCAGCAGCAACGCGCCATTCCTGCTTCCTGCTATGCCAGTAGACACCTCCTCAAGCACTGTTGCCTTAGCAATCATGCACGAGAACATGTCAGACCAACGTCTCTGTGAAATGAACGGGAGCAACACCAACATTAGCACAATATGAGATGAGAACGGAACAACATATGGTGCAAAATGAGGTGACATTAGCACAAACCTCATCCATGAGGGTCTCTACAAGGGCAATGCTGTTGTCGTTGATGACTAAGCCGGACTCCCTCGAGGCCTCAGAGACGAAGCCGGCGGGCTTCATGCCAATGCATGGCAGGAAGGAGTGAAGATACTCCTCAAAGTTGAGCACCTCCTTGCTGGGAGATCCAGGCAGTGCCGGAACCCACAGAGGCTCATCCATCTGTGCCATCTTGACAAGCTCGTCCATGGCGCTGATTGCAAGTTCCAAGAACACGGACCTGTCTATGTTGCCCATAATCGATGGTAGAGAAGACCCGGTTGCTCGTGCGGGCGTGATCACCGTGCCCATCGGGCTCGACACGCCCCCGGCAAAGTCATTCATATAGCCGGGCAGTGTACCTAGAGACCCTAAGGCACCGATGCCTCCGATCGTTAGCTCCAGCGACGAGTTCGGCATGGGCAGACCAAGGTGCGGCTGCAGCAAGGGCGGCGGCGTCAGGAGGGAGATGGGCTTTCCTAGGAACTTGGTGGCGAGGGCGCAGACGCGGTTGAGCTCGTCCTTGAGCCGCGCATTCTCGATGCGCAGGTGCTGCTCCTCTAGCGACACCTCCCCTAGCATGGCGGGGCTCCCGCAGCTGCCGCACATCGGGCTGCGCATCGCCTCCCGGATTGTCATGTTCTCCGCGCGCAGCTTGTCGTTCTCCTGCTTGAGAAGCGCGTTCTCGTGCCGCTCCAGTTGGGTCTTGCCAACCGAAGATCACCGCGCCGATCGTCAAAACGCGTCAGAAATTGCACCAAACGAGCCGGCTCGAAGGCCAACAGAAGGAAAAAAACATAAGATTCATGGTGCGATTTCTCGTAGATGATTAACCTTCATCTGCGTGCGGCGGTTCTGGAACCAGAACTTGACCTGGCGTGCATCGAGGGAGAGTCTCCTGCTTAGCTCGGAGCGCTGCTTCTCGTCGGGGTGGGGGCACTCCTTGAACAGCCTGCACAACAAGGACGCATCGATCCATGCATGAGAGGACAAGAAGAAAAGGTGGGCAGAGAGGAAGATGCAAAAGTACGAGTATGGAGATGGGGATTCGCTTTACGCTTCGAGCTCTTGGATCTGCTGCGGCGTGTGGCGATGGTAGCGCTTCTTCCTCTTGCGGGAGTTGCTGGGCTCGGCGTCGTCGACGTCGTCCTCGCCGGCGCCGGAGATGGCATCGACATGGTCGCTTCCTGACCGGCTGTCGTTCTCCACATCCGTGTCCCTAGTCATCGCGCCGCCCGCGCTAGAGCCAGCGGCCCCGACGAGCACCCGGCCGCCGATGCCACCACCGCCTTGTCCCCCGGCGTTGTCCTGCTAACAAAACAATCAACAAATAAACTCCCGAAACAACTCGTCTCTACACACAGAGCGCATCCCTCGGCCGCGACAGGCGCCAGAACACATACCAGCGTGAGGGAGAGCGCCGACGAGGATGAGAAGCCACCGGCGAAAGGGAACTGCATGCCACCGCCTCCGCCGCCGTCAAACAGACCCCCAAAGCTCATGCCGCCTCCTCTTGACAAAAGCAAACACCACCGTAAACTCGGCCCTCGTCCTGAGAAAGTCCTCTGCCTGGATCTACCCTCCTGCCCTTTCCTCTAAGCTCACAAACTACGCCTCAGGGAGGAACGGGACGATACTAATAAGAGAGATTAAGCCTCGCGTCCTCTCGGCCACCCCTCAAAACCCTAACCCTCCACGGCGGGCGGAGGAAGGAACGGAGGCTGCGAGCGAGCTGAGGCTGCGAGGGGACGCATCCGATTAAAGAAAGCCCTTATGTACGGCGGCGGGGAGATAGGAACGGGAGGGAGGGAGAGGGTCAAAATGGCAAGTGGAGACGACGAGCAGCGCGAGCTAGCCGTCGTGGGGACGCGAGAGAAAAATAGAACCAGCGGGGCGTGGGGCGGGCGAGGATGGCGAGACGCTGACGACGCTGAGGCAAGCAGCAGGCAGGCAGGTAGCGCGGTCAAACGGCCGGATGGATGGGTGCGCGCTTACTAATTTGTTCCCTTCCGCCTCGCCTGTTTTTGCATTGGTGCGGGTGAAGTGAGGAGTCAGTCATGTCTGGTGATCAGAGGCGCCGGTGGCCGCTTGCGGTGCTTTGGAAAGCCACCGCGCCCGGCGCCGGGTACTCGTCGTGCCTTGCGCCGCTCGGCCCGGCGGCGTGTCCGTGCCCGCTCTGATTTCTCTCCGCTTGTGGTCTACGGGGATGGACGGACTGGATGCGGGGATCGAGCGGTCGGGATATCGCGAGGCGCCGCACCGGGTGGCGTGGTGCTGGGCGTGTAGCCGTCAGCCCGTCACGCTGGGCCGGAAGGGAAGGGGCGGGCTGGCGTCAGTGGGCCCCGGCGTCAGTGGGCAAGCCACGCGGGGTGTGGGGGCCGTGTGATCTGTATCCGACGGGTGGCAGTTTGGTGCCGAATTGAATGCGCCCGAGAGGAGAATAAACAAGTTCGCCCACCCCTCTCGCCTCACCTCTCCCTGACGCTGGCCCCCACTCATACTCCGGGCCCAGAGCCAGTGTCACTGCTTACGCGCGTCTTCGCGTGGATGGGCCGCGCACGCGAAGATCGGGGATGAGAGCGAGGAGGAGGCGGGGGCGTTAATGCGGCGCGTAGCCACTGGCAGCGGCGGGAGCGGTGGGGCCGCCTTCCCAGTGAACAGCGTGCGGGCGGATCCGACGGTGGAGGTAGCAGCAGCAGCATCTTCCACACGAATATTGAGGCGCATCAATGGTCACAGTTGGTGGAAGGGAACCGTCCTGGCTGGACCGGGGGCCTGGGGAAGGAGGAAGAGGAGGCGTCTGTCTCACAACCAGCTCGGCCTATTCAATGGCCTCCTCTCTCGTACCGCGTCTATCTTTGGAGAGCGTTTAATTCCTGCCATGCTGTTCGTTTGGTGTTTTAAACATTTAAATATTCTTTTTTAGAAATTATTTTTTATTTTTTCTTTGGACAGTGTACGTGCAATAAATAAGTTTGGATCAATCAAGCCACGTCATACCATTTATCGCATTTGAAAATAGAACTAATATGTTTTCTTATACTTCTAATATGTCCTGTAGAATTTTTAGAAAATAAATCTTTGTAGAATGGAGCGAGTATTATCCAAGACCGGGCCGTATTTGCATTTAGTTGTTCGGGCTACATTTGAATTTGGTTGTTCACAAGTCACTAATCGTCATAAACGGGGTGACGGTGGTACGGACATGAGTAGTATATATCTACGCTAGTATCCGTGAAATTTTTTATTTATACACATGCTCGTTACATGCGATAGATAAATATCCATATCTATACACAATACCTATGGACGCCGTATACCCATTTATCTATTAGATTGCAGGACATGCCGTCCGTGGAGAGGCGAGGTGGTGTCAGCAGCGGTGTGCGCTGTCGAGGGGAGCGGCAGGGCCGGCGCGGCGTCAGGCAAAGGAAGGCGTGGAGGCCGACGTGGGATGGCACTAGGATGGTGGGATCTAGCGTGGGGAATGATGTGAGCCGGTGCGGGGGACAGTGGGGTCGAAAGGCGAGGGCCGACATGGGGAAGGTAAGGTCAATGCAAGCTAGTGTGAACCGATGAAGAGGGGTGGGGCGACAATGGGGGTGGACGGCCGTGGCAAGGCCAGTTTGGAGAGGCGATGGCTAGGTTGAGGAGGAGAGGAGATGAGAGGAGAAGAAAAGTGGTAGGGTTAGGGTTAAAGTTAGGAGTGATTTGTATAGTTATGGTTAACGGGTAAACATGTAAAACAAGTATAGATAGTTATTACCTATATCTAAACTTATTTATTTATCGGTATAAATATGACTTTGTATCGTATCACAAGTTGAGAACACATCTAAATTTAATAGAGTTTTTACGTGAACCAATCAACAAGAATGCAATTAATGGTATGAGCATTTTGATCACAGTCTGGCGTTCCATTCTTGTAGGAAGTGACGTTTAGATGAACAGCAGTCTGGTTGGTAGGTACCAAATCTTATCTGTCGCTTCATATAACGCATGAATTCTGAATCTTTTGGATTAGTATCCGGATAATTTACCAGTATCAAGCTGAGATTTGGCTAGTCTTGATATGTATTATTGTACTGTATAGTACGCCGTTTCTGATCTCTGTAATTTAATTTGCACACATATGGATCTAATCTAACTTAAGAATCGCGTGGGATATATAAGACTGATCAATTAAATAAATTCATAAGCGGCTCCATAACCATGGGAAACAATTTATGTACGTTAAATCTCACAGCCTGACCTGTCATGATCATAGATAGACAAGTTGATCGGAAATTTCCAAGAGAACATGTCGCTGAAAATTTTAATACCCGGAAAGCAAGTGACATGCTTCCCCATCAATGTGTACAGGTATAGCTTCTCGGAAACTAAGTGTCTAAGTCCAGTGGCGAGAAGAAACACACTTCATGACGAAAGAGACGCGTGCTTTTATCGGGTATGGGTTTAGATGTCGACCAGTAGCAGCCTTCCAAAGCATCGATGAACTTGGTGAATCAACGGAAAGGGCCGGAAGAATGCTCAGATCCTACTAGTAAGAGGAACACACGGATAATGACCTGAATATAATGAGTATTTTTAACTAAATTCCTCGCGTCACTGTTGCAGATCGACAGCCGCTGCTCTTCGTATTTATTGCACAGTGTTGCTATGCGAGATTACGACGTGTATTGTGTATATGCCATGGTCGTTCGCGTTTTACTGATATGTCTCCGTGAGGGTGAAAACGCGGAAGAAAGTTCGTCGCAATCTCATAGTAAACACTGAACAGCATTCACGTATGCCCGCGTTGAACTCTACCTCTTCTTTCACGCCAATGTGGAATGTATTTTAGTCAGTTTCCATCTGTTTGGTCCTAAAACATTTCTAGGTTGTATATGCGAGATTACGACGTGTATATGCCACGGTCGTTCGCGTTTTACTGATATCAAATGTTCAGAAGTCTCGGCGAGGGTGAAAATGCTCGGAAGGAAGAAAGAACGTTGTCGCAACTCTCAGGTTCATAGTAAACACTGAACAGCATCCACGTATGCCCGTGTTGAACTCTACCTCTTCTTCCACGCCAATGTGGAATGTATTTTTGTCAGTCTCCGTCTGTTTGGTCCTAAAACATTTTCAGGTTGTAACGTAATTTGGCAGATCAGTGGACGGGACCTAAAACACATGGTAGCTACTGATACGATGCAAGTGGCACACAAACATTGGTGCCACATCACACTCCACTGTGTTAATATATTCACCAATTTTGAATGAAACCTTTACTCTATATCTAATCTTAATATCTCCTGAATCATTCAACCATTAGATATGATAGATGAGAGTGCCGCTGTAGTTTCAAACTAAGCTTGTCAACCATCTCACGACTAGCAAGATTATGGCAGCTCCCGCCATCAATGATCACCTTGACTACTTTATCTTGTACTCTAGCTCTAGTTTGAAAAAGATTATGTCGCTGTCCAATTTCAACTTCCTTCACTTGAACACTCAAAATTTGAGCCACCACAAGAGCAGCACCTTGCTCAAATTCACATCTTGTATGTTCCTCATCTTCATGGGCTTCATCTTAACATTCTTCCTTCACTTCCTCTTCACTAGCTGATTTATATTCTCCATTGTCATTCACAATGATCGCACGATTATTTGGACATTCCTTGATTACATGCCCACGACCTCCACACTTGAAGCACTGAATCCTACTATTCTGGGCTATAGATCCCAATGAAGAAGTGGTGGATGCTGATGGTTTAGAGCTCATGCTTGGGGCAGCAACATTCTTTCCTTTAACAATATCATGCACATTAGGACGTAAGTCGCCACTTGAGCTTTTCGCCGATGAGGGTGCAGCAGTAAACCTCGAGATTGACTTGCCTCCTACTGCCGTAGTCCTCATGCCATATGACAAGGGCTTGCTGTTCTTAGCATCTTGCTGCAATTGCCGTTCAGCTTTAGTTGCTTGACGTACCAAATCAATAAGATGACGGTACGGCTAAAACTCAACAATGCGCTAGATATTGCGATGTAACCCGGCCATGAAACGTGCAATAGTTTGCTCTTCATCTTCATAAACATTGGCTCTAATCATAGCCTTCTCTATCTCTTTATAATACTCTTCAACAGAGAAACTTCCTTGCTTCAGATTCTGCAATTTGTCAAAAAGATCACGCCGATAGTGCTTCGGTACAAAACGAATTCTCATTTCTCGCTTCATCTCATCCCATGTTGCAATAGGATTTCCACCATCTTCTTCTCGATCATGGAGAAGTTGTTCCCACCATATCAAAGCATATCCATCAAACTCAAGAGATGCCATAGCTAATTTCTTCTCCTTTGAATAATTATGCAAGCGAAATATCTTGTCCACCTTTAACTCCCAAGTGAAGTAAGCTTCAGGATCAGATCCTCCATCAAATTTTGGCATGTTAAATTTTAGTTTACCAAACCTCTCCTCATGGTTACCTCCTCTATGACGTCGGCGACCAAAACGATATTAGGAATGGTTATCTTCATCTGTATCTTCAGATTCATCATTGTCATTATTTCTTTGACCTCGTTCTCTTCCTCTACCATGTGCAGCACCTCGGTTCCTCCTTTCTTGTTCTCTTGCTCTTCTAGCAGTAGCTCCTCCATCACTATTTTCTCCATCTTCACCATGGTTGCTTGCACCATCATGAGGTTGACGACGCCCTCTGATTTCATCCATAAGAGACCGAAGATCTTGGGTCAACCGGTCTTGTCTCTCTTCCATGCTTTGCCGGAGATCATTTAATTGTGCTATAGTAACACAATCTGCGATCTCAACATCTTCCATCTTCCTGTGTAAAGTTAGCTCGAACAATAGGTATTTATGGATTATAAAAAATTTTAGTAGCTCTCACAACCTCACATTCTCTTACCGACCGAAGCTCTTATAAGTTCCTTGCAGATTACAGAAATACTATGTGTGGTGGTAAAAGAGTGATGGTTAAGCGAATACACGACCGGTGTTCAATTTATAGTGGCTTATTTGTGGAGCTTGGTGAGGAATGATGCACAAGAAGCAATCTGAATTCTAGTTGTTGTAAAGATAAGTAGTAATCTAAACTAGAGATCCAATGCCTAGTGCTGACCACGAGATATGACGCTATCAAAAGCTCATAGGGGCACCAGTTTGCTCACAACTACTAGTGCAATGAAAGAGGCGGTTTTTTTAACACTTGTCCGAACTTGCAGTCCGAACTCACTGGTCCGATCTCATTGGCCCGAAATCTTTCTTTTTATCCTTCTTTTACTCTTTTTTTACTCTCTTTTTTTTGACTCTTTTTTTTGCTGTCTTTTTTTGGATATGAAAGACACAAAAGGTCACACAAAAGATACCAGATGATATGATCAGCAACTAAACAAAGACTCTAATGGATTGAAACTTAACAAGACTCACTAGATAAACAGATTGTAAAAAGAGGCTATGATAATTTTTTAGGGCTTTTTGGTGGATAGGACGAAGACAGAAATATATGTAGCTAAGGGTAAAGAATCCTACCGTGGTAACGAAAGCTCTGATACCATATGATACGACATGATGTCCCGATCTTCACGACGTAGGATCAATCACCAGATAACTAGCTGTAGAACAGCCGGATAACTTGCTGCAAGCAGCGATAACTAGTGTAACCTGACAAATAAAACTCGAAGCCAACCACCGTCTTTAACCGGCAACCTGAATCGAGGATTCGCCCAACCACACTCTCAAAGAACCAACCAACACAGCCTACAATCAATCAAGGCAAACCTTAAAGGGAGTAGGAGCACCAATTGGCAGCGGATGAAGCCGCCGCTTCTGTAATCCCGCGAAGGAAATTACAAGAGCAAATGGGTTGAGATTACTCTCAAGTTTTGTTAGCACATAGCTAAATAAAGGGGGTTTGTATTTCAATTATCAAAGTCTGCCTTTGCTTTAGGAGTGCAGGGATATTTATACTAGGAACAACCCTCCTAGATAGGTGTAAACACGAAATGGAAATGAAAAGATAGAATTAATGAAAGGGTCTCTTCGGATCAAGAGTTTGCGCGTGGCTATTTGTCTTCTGTGCAGTCTTTAGTGTTTTGGCCATAACTCCATCTTGAGAAGTCCAAATGACGTGACGTTTGTTGCGTTGGAAACTTAACTTGATGGGCTTTCACACCATGTGCAGTATGCTCCACGAAACATTGAATATTGGTACAGTTTTGCATGGGAAGTTGAACATCGGGCAGACTGTTAACCTTCTGACCAGTCTTCACTAATCTGGTCGGATCTCAATAATGGGATTTCCAAATTGGTTGGCTCTTGTGGCATTGAAAACTAGACTTGATAAGCTTTCCAAAATGTGCTCATTCACCTCAATAGCTTTTAGGAATCAAAAGTTATGCAATTGCGAATGTGACTCCTCTATGCAGTTATCGCCTTGTGTATTCTTGCAACCCTCCTTGGTGTACCTAAGAAACAACAACGTGCACGACTTAGACAGTATATAATTCTTATTAATATTAAATTGAACTTTATAAAGTAGTGCGTTCACCTCTTGTTGTAGCTTCTTTGCTCGACTACGTGTGATCGGGCCACCAAAGGCTTGGACTGGTATCGATGTAGGTGATACTCGAGTTGGTGTTGCTTGAATCGGAGGTTGTAACATGTTGGTTGATGGCGTGGTCATATCAGCTACCTTGAAGGGTGTGATTGGTCTTTTTAGGCAAAACACTCTTTAGTGTATTCTCAACCCTTCATGTCACCTAGTGTCCATGGTATTAAATAGGCTATCATATAAGTAAAAAGCTGATGTGACAAGCAAGTTAATGAGGAAATAGAGGAAACATCATGGAAATTAGGTCTTATGCAAGAAATCAGCTCTTCACAAGAATCAAAAAAAGCAAAGGAGGGGATTGGAAGAGGAAGGAGAGAGAAGATAGATGATTGGATAAAAATATTTTTTTAAAGAAACTATCCATTGGAATGGTGTCTTACTCTCTTTTTTATCCAAAACACCACCCATAGACACTATGGGTTGAGATTGCCCTTAGTTGACTCTCTGTTTTCTAGCTCCCACAGTGTTCTTTAGAAAGAGGCAAACACTGTTTAGTTTGATAGATTGACTAGGAGTTGCTACGAGCTTGTAAGCGAGAAATGACCACCCCTCTACAGCCTGGTTACAAAGCAAACCTCGCAACGTGCAAGTTGAATCGTAGCTGGGCTGGGCACTTAGAGTAGTCTCAACTCTTTAAATAGGATGGTGTCTTATGTATTTAATAAGCTATTACATAAGAAAAAATATAATGTGATAAGCAAATTAATAAAGAAACTATGTCTAAACTAAGACATCATCTCGTCACACACATCTAAGACAGAAATGAAAAATGATTAGTTGGAAGGTGGAGAGAGAAATAAGAAAGAGGTATAAAAATTTTACTACAGGTTTATGCTAAGAAATCATAGTTAAAAATATAGTTTATAGAGATGGTGTCTTACTAACATAACAAGATAAAATATCATCTAAAAAAACATAGATTGAAATTGACCTTAGCAAGTCTAGATCAATACGACCAAAGTCCTGTTCGATAACATGTCGATAACCACAGTTTCTAGCTAACTATCAGAAGTTAGTGATAATTGAATCATTTAACACTAATCTGTATTGGGTTATCACAGTAACCCATTGTTCAATAATCATCGATAATTGGTTAGGTAGCGGTTTGGGAAACCTGCTTAATAACGGATTTTTTTAAATAATACAATTTTTTAAATAAATTTTAATTCTGGTACACGAAACTGAAAAATTACAAAACTGGGTCTCTATCGGCGCTTGAACGGGCGATCTAGGCCGATTGGCCCTAGATCGATAGTTCATCGGCCTAGATCGGCCGACGGCGCGGTCCTATTGGCACATCAACTGCCGATCTAGGGCAGCTCTATAAAAGGGGGCCGAAGCCCCCCCTCCCAGCCACCCCTTACAACTCCTCCCATCCCGTAGGCAGTCACTTCTCCTTTCAGGTATGTCTTTTTTCCCTCTCTCTTTTTCTTTAGGTAGTATATAGTTTAGTAGTAGATTAGGGGTATTTAGGAGTAGATTAGCGATAGATTTAACATAATTTAGAGGTTAATTAAACATAATTTGAAGGTAATTTAAACATACTTTACCATTTTGGAATAGTTTAGAAGTAACTTAGGGGTACTGTAATCACACTTTAGCAATAATGTAGGGCTTTTTAAACACACTTAAGCGATAATTATATGAATATTAAATAAATATGTGTTTTTTGTTAGTTGTTATGGGTACCATGAGGTTATGCAGAACATGTGGGTGTAAATGTAACATTTTAAATTTATGTCGATATATCAATTGCATATTTTCTTACCGTAGATGGTAAAAAAGGACAAATCTGAGTACGGTTACGATCCTCGTCACCGTCCGCCGGAAGGTGTTGAACCCTCTATGTGTTTTTGTGGAAATAAATGCAAGTTCATGAGAAGTATGGATGACCTCACATACGAGATGAGTTATTGGAAGTGTGGCAACTACTCTTACACTCCTGAAAAGCCAAAGCCAAGACCAAAGCGTGGACCACGTGCTAATAAACCGGTATGAATAATATTGCTATTTCTTTAGTTATATCTTGTTCTCAAATAAATCACTTATAATATCTCTATTAACGTTTCTGCGTGTAGGTAACTCCTCCACCGTCGCCACCTCCGCTCTATGATTTTGTCGAATGGATTGATAAGAAGGTGCACCCTGATGACTGGGCAGAGCTTATGAGACACAAAGAGTTCAATAGGGAGCTTTTTGAGATGCGATACCAGTGGGCCTGTGAGCGTGAGGAAGAAGAGAAGAGAAGAGAGGAGGTGAAGCGCAAGGCAAAAGAGGAGCGTGAGGCTGAAAGAGAAAGGAAGCGTGAGAGGGCTCGTTGTGCTAAGGAAGAAAGACCAGACGCCATAAGGAAAGGAAAGTACCCTCGCTGCACTCAGTAGTCAATTTGGATAAGTCTCAGCTATTTTCATTTCCCTAAAGGCACGTAATCACGTTTGCATGTGCCATTATAATGTACTGTATTATGCCACGAACTATTTTGTTAGATGTTGTTGATGCTGGACTATTTTAATTACTGTGTTATACCATTGCAATATCTATTTCGCAGACAATCACACATCTGCAAACAAACTCATCAAATATGGTATTGACGTGGTCAGAATGTTGTAGTAAATACGTCACATCAGAATGTAGAAGCAGAAGAAAAAACAATACGTAAAAGCAGGAATACTACGAAGTACATGTTCATAATATGAAGTGTATAATGACATAATACGACATATCGTAATAAATGTTTTAGTACAAATCGTTCGTCCCTATGATAACAACCGCACCGTAATAACCACCACGCCTGCCTCGAGTGTGTCTCGATGGCTGCTCCGAGAAGGTAAACCTATTAGGCGAACGACGCACCCTAGACGGTCTAGCGGGCTACTGCTCTGTCTGCATCGGTGGTGGTGCTCCCTCAAGCTGCGAAGGCCCGAACACCTCAGCGGTGCCATGCTCCCAGGCGTCTTAACCTCCTGAGTCGTGCTGGCCACCGGTACCGGAGTCTACCGGTCTAGACGGACTGTGATACGCAGGGTCCACGCCAGCTCGCTAGTATTGATATAGATACGGCGCTGTGCAAACATATGAGTTATTAGTAACATAATTTAGATTATGATATAAAACGGTGTAAGACTGCACAGTTCTCACCAGGTGTCGGATGTGCTCCATATCCTAATGGTGCCAATGCGGCATGTCCCGATAGGCCCGCTACCGATGATGGGCCCGCTGCCGATGATTGGCTCGGACCGTAGAAGTATTGGTGAGGAGGATACCAATACTGTGGTGGCTGCACCGGTAGGGGTGCCGGCATCGGAGGTACTTGTCTTGATGGCACGATGCTGGGTTGCCTTCTTACTTTTCTCTATGAAGTACTCCGTAATCTTTCTGCAATACAAATGGCGCTCGTCCCTGTGCACCACCAAAGCAGCAGTATGTCGGTCCACGAAGTATCGGGTGGTTCCACTGATTATGCCCTCCACAATACCAACCAAAGGCATGCATCGCATACCCCGCATGACTCAATTGTACACCTCTACAAGATTAGTGGTCATGATGCCATACCTTATGCCATGAGTGTCATAGAGTAGAGATCAATGCTTCATACTCTCGAATTTAATCCAATCTAAAAAGCATCAAACTTTCGTCCTCTGCTGTTTGTGGATCGTTTGTTGGTCATCAGTGGGCAGAGAACAAAGTGGCTTCGGCTCTGGCTCCGAATCACTTTCAGATTGCTGCCTTGTGGCATTCTCATGCTTGTATTTTGATGTCAGCTCATCAAGTTTCGTCCACAAGGCCTTAAACTTCCTCTCTTGGTTTTGGCTACACAATCTCTTGAACAGATTAGCCAATTCTTTATTCTTTCTGAAGTGACAGTAGAAATTCGCACCTAGATGGCGCATACACCATCGAGATTGAATGTCCTTCCAAGGATATGCCTTCTCCGGATCATGCTTTATATGTTGGACTGCCTTTATAAGTCCAACATGTCGGTCATGCAATAAACAAATATTTGGCCTACCCTAAAGAACCCCAACGTTCAAGTACCGTAAGAACCACAACCAACTTTCGTAGTTCTCACTTTCCACGAAGCCAAAGGCAATTGGTACAACCTAGTTATTGCCGTCAACACCAATAGCAGTCAATATCTGACCTCTATACTTCCCAGTTAGAAATATGCCATCCACACAAAAAATAGGACGACAGTACTAGAAAGCCCGGATGTAAGCACCGAGTGCAAAGAAAACTCGATGTAGAATCGGCGCATCCTCCGGGAATATCGCATCTTTCTCTTCGAAAGAGAAGTATGTGCCAGGGTTGCGCCTCTTCACCGTATCCAGACAGAAAGACAGGTTATGATATGAGTCCTCGAATATACTGAACCTCATTTCGAGCGCCTTCTGTTTAGCCCTCCATGCCTTAGAATAGTTGATTGTGTACTGAAACCTTCTCTCTATGGCAAGTATTAAGGCCCGAGACTCATAACTAAGATTCTCAACAATCTCAGAATACATCACCCCCGCAATGTACTTGGCACTTAGATTCTTGTGCCTGATTATAGTTGTATCGACCATGCATGTATGTTGCACCACAATTGAGCATACCCAATGAATTCCCCACTTCAGTTGATGTGCGTGAACTCTCCATGGGCAATCATCCCTCTCGCACACAACGTCATACATTGTGCGGTTCGACTTCTTCACTCGAAATGATCGTCGGAGTGACAATGCCCAAGCTTTCACGGCATCTTAAACTGTATCTTTGGTAGGATACACTGCATCCTTCTGCACCTCATTCTGTCCATACTCTCAACGAGTGTCACGGCCCTCATTAATAGCAAGAGCATCAAAATCTTGTGCTTGCCACTCGTTAGAAATCACATTGTCTTCCTCTTCATTGTCATTGTTGTCATCTCCTGCTTCGTCTTTTTCGTCTGAGTTGTCGTTGGCACCCTACTCAACTGCTTCCTCGAAGTCTTGGTCCTCTCTCTCTAGCAGGTTAGGTATGGCATCTATTTCCTCCCCTTCATCAGCTTGCCCTTCAGCAACTCTAGCTATCGTAGACGGGAGAGCATCCCCGGAATGTAGCACTATATCCGTCTCGGGGATCACCTCCTGGACTTGGCTACTCTGGCCAACCTCGAAGTGTACTCCAGACTCAGCAACTTGGTCCGGTGCTGGGTCTAGAGTAGGAAAGACATGAGGAGTAAAATAGATAAGCAAAATCCGTTCCCAACCTTGCTCTAGCGTCTTTCTAGCATACTCTCTCCACATGACGGTCAAGGTAACAGGAACCATCTCCCAAAAATACCCTTCGGCCGCACGGCTGCATCGGGCATACACATACAACTCCCACTGCTCTCTATCCAATTGAAATATATGATAAAGCCACCGCTTAACACTCTCGATGCTACGCTCCATCACCCGACTTAAACTATTTTCGGTACATTAAAAACTACTAAGGTCAGCACCATCATTACTAACAAGTACTTGACCATCTCTATAGTAAATCCTAAATGATATTATATTTGACATGCCTGTAAACATTAAGCAGTAATCAATATAAAAAAACATAACTACGTGTCTAGCGCGACGGATCAAATCCACTTATTTAGCAACAGGCAAATTAACTAAATAAAACTACATCTAATTACGTTCAAAATATCGCTACATTAAACGACGGAAAACATCTAACAGAGTACGGTATGTTGAGATACCTAGAACAGCAGTGTATGCAGTCACCGTCGGCTCTTACGTCAGCAAGCTAGCATGCGCAAGAAAGCTACACAGAATAAGGTATGTTAAGTATATCTAAATTATCTCTAAACTATATTTAAAGTGCCTCTAAATTATCTCTAAAGTACCCCTAAATTATGTTCAAAGTATCTCTAAATTATCTCTAAAATAACCCTTAATTATCGCTAAAGTATAATACACCTAAATTATCTCTAAAATACCCCTTAATTATCTATAAATTATGTTCGAAGTACCTATAAATTATCTGTAAAGTACCCCTTAATTATCGCTAAATTATCTCTCGACTATGTTTAAATTACTTTAAAAGCTTCATCAGAATACTCCTAAAGTACTATTAAACTATTCCTAAAATAGTACTAAACTATTCCTAAACTACAACTAAAATACTACTAAACTACTCCTAAATTACCCCTAAAAAACTACTAAACTACGCCTAAATTACTACTAAACTAACATAAACTAATTACCTAACTGCTACTACCTAAAGAAGAGAAAAGAAGTGAGAAGAGACATACCTGGGAGCTCCAGGCCGAAGGGGACGAAGTGAGGCGCGGGTGGAAGGGGGGCTTCGGCCCCCTTTTATAGAACTGAATTTCGACGGATGAAGAGCCAATCTAAACCGATCGACATAGATCGGCACTTAGTGTACTAATTTAGGCTGATCGGCCTAGATCGGCGCTTCATCAGCTGACATTTGGCGCCCCCGTACCGATCTAGCTGGATCAGCCTAGATCGACACTTGGTGAGCCGATCTAGGGCCGACCGGTCTACATCGGTAGATCAAGTGCCGATCTAGGCCAGTCGGTCCTAGATCGGCACATCAAGTGCCGACGGAAGGCTAGTTTTGCTATTTTTGAAAACCGTGTACCAAAATTAAAATTTCATTTAAAAATTGTATTATTTAAAAAAATCCTTAATAACGCAGCTTGTATGGGCTTCATGTTTTCTTGGCTAGGCATCAACTCTGCTGAGCCCATGGGCCATCTGCAATACTTCGTCCGCAATTGTCACCCGTGTCTATAGACTTTTAGAGCCGGAACGTAAGAGGGGCTAACGCTAACAAGAAGATCTGAAACCACCGGCGTGTTCGCGCATGGCGGCGACAGAGGATGTGCTTCCGGGTGCCTGGCGACCGCCGGCCGGCTCGTCTCTACGCCGGGAACCCCCTCCGCCTGATGTGCTTTTCTGGCGATCGAGGAGGGCCCATATGGAGATGCCGCGCGTGGAGAGATCGAGTTGAAATCTTCGACGGAGCCGCAAGGTGAACACGATCCAATTCATTCAGAAGTTTTCAGTTCTTTCTGAACGGTAAATCGACAGTATAGGGAGAATTTGACGTATAGCAATTGAACTGCTAACTAGATCCATTGAATCTCATCACAATAACTGGAATTATATAACGTGATATATGTTTGATCCGTATATATGTGAGAAAATTGTTCATTTGCCTTTGCTCATTTGCCACGATATTTGTTGATTTGTAAAAAAAGCCATGAAATTCAGGGTGATGCTTTCTCTTTTGTCATATCACCGTACGAAATACCAAAACTATCCTATCTATTTCATTTCCGACTCCAGCATCAACAACTAGTGGCCGTCACCACTCTTTGCTCACCATCGTGTCCGCCATCTTTCTATCGTGTGCCATGGCCTCGTTGCACTCCACCTAGGTAAACAGTTTTTAGGAAAATAGAAAAAAAGATTTGATGACATCTGTTAATCTAGAAAAATGATAAAATTATAATGAAGCAATCAAATATAAGGTGTTTTTACAAAAACCGCTCAACTCGAAACATTTTTCCGAAGGTTTCTTAGAGCATATATGCAATTCTCTCTTTTTTTTTTGGAAGAAATGCAATTCTCTCTTTTTAATTTCATTATCATTATATATGGTTGTAGAGACAACGGATGAACAAACAACATATGGATAGTGGGCCCGTTTAAAACTATAAGCTCATAGC
>KE373216.1:199743-214199 GCA_000418225.1 Zizania latifolia
GAAAAAACTTTCTGTGTGAAAATCATCAAAAAATATTTTAAAGTATTTTATCAACTTTTCCAGCACTAAATTTATTTGTTTAAACTCTTAAATAATTATTATAGATTTTGTTTCATCCATATCTGTTTTGAACAGGCCTGATATAGACAACTGACCACATGGGAAACAAACAACAAAGTTACAAGCTTACAACACCTTCAACTGTTTTTGGCTAGAGGTCCAAATAAAACACCCTACTACTAAATATCTACTCCAACAAGGAGGCGCCCTAAACGACCTCAATCTGGTTTGCAGCTGACTTCATCGCCTAATTAAGCATGCCGTTCTTTACATGGATTGATAGTTTCTTCTATATTTAGTTGCAACTACAAGCAAGCAACTCCATTGACTTGACAAATCATGCTGTATTTTGTTGATGGTTCAGGATCACGCATACCTGACTACACATAACACTTTCTTGTGACTGAACTTAAGGACATTGGACTCCCAAGTACATGCAACGATACTCGGTGACGAACTCAGGGATATATACCCGACTACACGGTTGAAACTGAGCGACGAAGAATACGAAGGATTTGAGGCAAATTTCTAATTCTATTCTTCATATTTTCTTTTCTTACATCTAAATAGACATTACAACTTGATATTATAGAAAATACTATCTATAAGAAACATAATCGACATCGTGCCATCTCACGATTCTAGACTCCAACTCTAACATAGTCTAAAAGGCTATACATATGAATTATAGTCTCGTATGGGTGCATAACTCTCCATCCTCGTGTCTTAAGTCAGGAATAAGTCCAACAGTAGCGAAGGACAGAATATCATGTCAGTTCTTTGGGAAGAACTGAACATGAAAGCCATCTGGGAAACTGAGGCCCGGGGTACGGATTGTGTTCCCTCCTTTTACTGTCCTCCATCTGGAACGACAAAATATATGCATATTATAACACACATCGCATGTTCAGAAAGAGACTGTACATATGTATGTACAAGTGACGAACTATACCTGTATTTTGTCACCAGGCGATGGAGGAAAGTTGCCATCAAAACCTTGCTGAGATCAGTTCCAACGCAGAAACGGAGGCCGCCACCGAAGGCCATGAAATGCTTCGTGCCGCCGGTGATATCCGCCTTGTCCTGAAGCCAGCGAGAGTGTTGTTCAGAGGTGAGTCAGTCAAAACTCAAAACACAGTAGTGCTTTAGTTGATTTATGCTCACGAATGCATGGAGGCTAGCTAGCTAGCTTCTAGAAGCAAATTCTAATATTACGGTCGAGCTGAGCTACGACGACGACTCTAAAGGCTGCTTCCTTTCTTTATTCCTACGTGTTCCTTATCAGAAGAACAGTGAGTGTTAAGTAACATTTGACAAAATATGCTGCTCCATAACAAGAGACTTGACCGGCGCCTATGTAGACCAATCACCTTGCACAATGCAAGGTTCATCCCCTAGATCTAAAGGCAAGATAGGTTTGTTTACTCCCGTCAGCTATATCTATATGCCCCCGGTCCAATATTGCTTCCCTGCTTTCATTGGGAATATGTTGAATATCACGTGGTTCACCTGCCGCATTGAGGAACTGTCTGATCAGAACCCTAAAACCCAGACATGGTAGTACGTTATTGGCCACAAACCGACGCAGTTCATCGTAAAATATATACAGGGTTTTGGTAAGTCCTTCCAAGATCATTGTGCAATGTTTGTTAATTTGGCTATTCTTGATATTTGTGGACTACACCATGTTGAAGTACAACTTGGGGAAACGCGAGAGTTGATGCAAACATTGCATCATGCAACTGAATTTTGCCGTTGGGTTCAATAGCTTCCACGTAAGACCTAGTGGTTAATTCATTGGGAAAAGAGCTGCCATGTTGTTGTCGATTATATTGGTTATACTTCAGACTAGAACTTAGGAATATATGTGTTTGCTGACACTGAGCTAGCTAGCACTTGGAATCCTGGAGGGCTGGAGGAAATGAAAACAAGTAATATTAACACCTTGAAAACTATGACTACTGCTATCTATTATATTGCACTCTATCTTGGGATGGCATCCAACTCAATTCAGAGCATCGAAACCCTAGTGTTCAGCTGCAATTGAAACGGTTAATTAGAGGGAATTTCAGAATGCTGATACATTAAACGGCACAAACCTGCCACCTCCATGGGTTAAACGCTAACGGGTCTTCATATATTTCAGGATTTAAGTGCACTGCTGGGGGGCACACCATGACTGCCCATCCTGCTGGAATGGTGTAGCCTGCACCCAAAAAGTGTAGGAAAAGGCTTAAATTTATATTTTTGAAAGAAAACGTTTGTTCAAACACATATATAATGTGTTTCACTACATACCTTTGAACTCAATGTCTCGCAAAGCCTTCCGAAAAATCCCCGGCACGATGTTTGCCAACCTTGCTATCTCCAGCGTGACCTTCATGCACAGCAAAATCAGGACAGGCGCATCAGCTAATTCAGGCCGCCAGTTCAAGTAGTCAAAATATTTCACTCAAATGATAAGCCAAGTTTATTCAGAGTATGTATATAACTACAGTATATCTTGATATCTTCTCTCTCGTGGAGAGTGCACGCATTTGGTTATTACACAATTACGAAACACAAAGTAAGCAGTTGCATCATCACAAAGCAAGCATTTGCCACTATGTATCATAACCAAGCCAAATAGGTTAAAAATGATCCAATTGGCCACTGTTAATCCTACATTCCTGCTCAATTTCTTAGCGGTGCAACTTGCAGTTTGGCTAGCTAGTGTAGCTAGCTAGCAAGCTAGTCTCGGTTAGGCTCACCTGAGACGTGAAGGTCATCGACCTGTACTCTGCCCACGTTAGGCCAGCATCACGGTCCTTCCTGCCACTGACAATCTCCTGATGCTCCTCCTGCGCCACACAAGATCGAGCATCATATCGATCGATCGTCTCGTTGATTTTTTTTTTCACGCATGCACACAAGCTAGTTTGGCTACTAACCGTCAACGCGTCGAGCACTCTGGGGTTCTCGGCGAGGAGGCGGACGCCGAGCGTGAGCGCCAAGGCGGTGGTCTCGAAGCTGGCGAAGAGGAGCACGAACATGAGGTCGAGCGCGATGGCCTCTGTCAGCACGGGCTTATCCCGCCTTAGCTCCTCGATCAGGACGTCGAAGAAGTCCTCGCACTGCCACGCCGGCTTGGCCATCCTCTCCCTCATCGCCTTCTTCAGCACCTTCATCGCGTTTCTCCTCCCCTGCAGCAACCACACATGCATGGTTAATTCAGGCGAGAAGCGAGCTTGCATTAGTATATATGATGGAACAGTAAGAGTGAGTCGATCCCTCTAGAAGCATTTGACTGTGAGCATGTGGGTGCATTGGTCGTCTCTTTTGACTAGAAACGCATGTGCAGTACACATACCTCCATGCACGCATGGTATGCAGTCCCGGGGATTTCCACCGGGAAGGAGATGAGCCCTCGGATGAAGGCGACGAAGTTCTTCCTCATATTCTCCGACGACTTTGACGGCTCGTAGCTGATCAGCTTCTTCGCCGTGAGATCAAATATCATCTAGTATGTAGCAGCAGGAGAAGTTCAGAGATCGATCGAGATCGACATGTCAGATTAATGCAGCATTTGTTAATCCAAATACATATGCATGATTGATGCATGGATGGATGGGTGGTCGTCTCGCTGCTTACAGCGGAGATGCTGTCCTTGAGCTCGACGCTGGGCTGGGCGGCCCAGGAGGCGAGGCTGTCGCGGCAGGCGCGGTCGGTCTCGGCGAGGAGCACCGCGCGGAGGTTCTCCTGTCCGTACAGCCGGAGCACGAGGCTCTTGAGGTACTTGTACATGAAGCCGTGGAGGGAGCCGACGTTGTCGCGGCCGAAGATCTCGGTGAAGGTGTCCGGGTACCAGCTCTCGAACAGCTTCCCCTCATGCTGGAACACGTAGTAGTTCAGCTCCGGGTCCGCCGATACCACAACCGGCCGCCCCACCACGCTCGTCTTGAAGATGCTGCCGTACCTGGACACCCAATATTTCAGCAAACTCTCAGAAGTCAGCTGCTGTACAGGTACCCGCTGTTTCAGATCACCCTGTTATCAAGTGCTCACCTGTTCAACCTCTCCTTGACAAAGTAGGAGATGTCACAGGTAGGGTTGGGTGCGAAGAACTGCAGGGTCTCGCCGATGAGAGGGAGGCCGAGGGAGCCGGGAGGCAGCCGGCCGTTTACTCTGGGATGATTCCATCTGTAAACCGACATGATGGAAGTCGCCACCATGGCCATGGCCGCCGCCCACATAGCTACACAGACCAGCGTTTCCATGGCCTGCAAGTGTTCACCTGGTGTGTCCTGACTCCTGTCCTGTTAGGGCAAGGGCAACAATGGCGGTGCTAGCTAGCTATCTTAGGGCAGGCAAGGGAAGCTAGTGCAAGATATGGTTTGTTGGCTCGTTGCAAGTACCGAGAGCTGGGTGATACTAGCTCGCTATATATAGCAGTGTGTGTGGACTGTGGAGATTGCTTGTGTTTAATTATACAGAGGAAGGAAGATAAACAAATAGAAGGAGGGAGAGGAGGAATTATTGCCACAGAATCCTTCCAAATGACTCTCCTTTTGACGGGAATTGAAGAATCCACCAGGAAGCTTGCATTGTGATGCTCTGCTATGGAGATGTGTTGCATGCCACATGAATTCAGCTGTTATGTTCTCAGCTTTTCAGAGTGTGGCTGCCTGTTTAAGGCTGGCTGGCTCTGTGTGTGTAGCGCGGTCTAGCATAAAGAGCATGTACGTATGGCAATGGATTGCCGGCTGTTATCCAGACCGTGAGTTATTCTTTTCTCAAAGGTTGAAGAATATGCCACTAAATGTGAAGCTGCTATGTTATGAAATTTTCCTACCGTGTATGTGTTTCCAAAAAAAAATTTGTTGGGACAGGCCCCAGTTAACTACTTAATTTCAATGGGAATGAACCGTCGTTACATGCGTGTCTACTACTAGAAAAACATGGCATATACTACTTCATACTCGTATAACAAATGAATACCGGTCGGATAAGATGATTTAATATGCACCGGCACGGAAAATTTTGCGAAGCCAGCAAGAGTTCAGCTAATTTTTGTTTTCTTATCCAGGATATATACATCTCATCTGATTCATCACTGTGAGCGTGTGCATCGAGTAAGACGTCTCAATCACAAGTGTGGTAGACCCAGCCGAGCTAGCTAGCAGCCAGCTAGCCACCGCGGAATCTTCCATGAACGTCGTCTCAGCAGCGAGCTAGTAGGAGCTACTCCAGATCAGATGTTGTCGGACTGGGGGCGTTTATTTCACGCGTTCAGAATTACGATTGTTTAAATTCTTCTTCAGGCTTAGATCACCAGCTATTAATCAACTGGTTATTAATTAATCGAATAATTTGGTTTCATCAGCTATTCCGAACGATGCGGATATGTCCCGTTATGCTTCGCTTGAATAGCTTTCATATCAGCACTCAGCCGCCGCTCACAACACTGCTGCCTACGCTGGACAGCGAACCGGCGGCGAAACCTTGGCCCACGGCAAGTTCCGACGCGAGCCTAACCATTGCAGAGGACCAGAGGCTGAGCTGCTGTTGCTGCTGCTTCAGTTATTCGGTGAGAGAGAACTGCTCGCTCGAGTCGAGCGGCCATTAAAGGCTTGTAGTTTGCAGTTTGTAGGGAAGCTTCCTGTTTCTAGCTGACGGAATGGATTACCTCAGTTCGCAGTTAAATTAATCCATTTTTAATCGAATCAATCGATGGTTCGAATAGTAGTTGGCTCGTTGCCGGTGTACCGTAGAATTACTGAATTAACCCGCTTGCTTGATTGCTTGGTGGTTGGTGCTCACCGCTCGCTTCTACACCACAGCGCCATGCCATAAGGTGCTTTTGCACACTTGGCAGATCGATTTCACGCGCAAGATCGATTGATAATCGTCACATCGATCTCATGCATGTATGAGATGGATGCATGTCCCTCCACGTACTAAGACGTACTGCCACCTGTGTGTGTATGCATGCCATGTACTTCTGCTTCTCCGGTCTTCAGGTTAATTAAGTACTCATACACGCCGCCATTTTTGTCTGCATATATGTCTGTCGGTAGATCGCCCTAGCTTCTTCAGATGTTCATGCATCTGAATTAATTCGATCTTGCCCTTATATTAAGCGCACACGTACGCGTGTTGATTCGTACGTCGATAGATTGATTGGTGAAGGTCAAGTGGGTGGCATGACACTAACACTATTAGACACGATACATTTGGCATGACATTATTAGGCACTACACACTAATCGTGCCTTGCTATGCCGGGCCGTCGTGCCGCGTGGCCCAGGCACGACACTAAGATAGTTTAGTCGTGTCGTGCCGGCACTATGGCACTATCGGTCCAACGGACTAGTGCCAGCACTGACACTATAAAGACAAAATTTAGATTTTTTTTGGTGAACGAACGGTCTAGATTTGATGATGTAGAGATCGAACGGCTAAGGTAGGGGAGGGGGATCGTGCCGCTATAGTGCCGATGCAATAATTGTGACGGGTTGAGCCGGCACTATAGGCTGAGATGATGGCCTAGACACTACACTACCCATAGTGTCGTGCCGTACTAGTGCCGTGCTTTTTATGGCAGACCTAGTGGCCACCAAGCCTAGCCCATTTAGCCACCTATATTGAGACTGATGTCGCACCGCCGGATACGCCAGCTCTGCACAAGGGCAGAGCCACGTCGTTGCACGGTGCCTCGACACACCCTAAAAAACAAATTAATGCTTTATCTTAAATTGATCTTATGTACATTGTTAAGTATAATATCTCTAACTTTTAATTTAGAAATCAATTTAAAATTTAGTATGTGTATCTTTTGTAATTTTCGCTAGAATTGAAGTATGAAACGAGCGACACGCCCACGTACTCACGTACGTATAGTACCAGGTGCACGAGTGTCAGAGATGGGATATACAGTACTAAAAGAGAGAGAGAGATCAGAGAGAAGTACATGCAACCTGCAGAAAGTGCAGAGAGAGAACCAGCAGAGTCCACTCGTGTGAGTTATTTTGGATAAAAGGCAATTTTCTTGTCCAGTTTTTATAGAAAGCTTGAAACGAAATTGGGGTTACCAGTGATACATCTAAAGTACTCACAGTTTGAGCTTCAACAACCATACACTTTCCAAGCTGCTAGGCTATTTTTACTCTAGGCTAACATCACCCTGCACAGGGGAAACCAACGACATTCCAGATACCAGATCACAGCCAAATTAATAGGACCACGCAGGGTCACACAGCCACCACAAAAGCAACCATTCAAACAAAACACACAGCCAGGCAGATAACATAAAGATAAGCAAAATGGTGATTTCCAAGAATCACACCCGCATCACTTCACCGTCACGCCTGGCAGGCTCTTGGCTTGCAAAATCTCGCACGACGACGCGGAGCAAATTGAGCACCTGCGAAGCTTCTTCTTCCTTTAGATGTGGGGGCACCAACATCATCCGCTGGAACATGAATGAGACCATTTTGTAAGCCAGACACATTACATTTGTAGTAAGTGCATTGCAAAAAATAAATTGATTGCGATTCAGCCAAATGGTCCGGACACCAGCGGCAAGGAGCCAAATATAAACAGAATTTACCCTCGACCCCGCATTAGCCAAACCAATCAGCAGATAAGATTCTCTGCTAGCCGGGATACTCTCCCAATTCAGTGCATCTCACGCAACACACCAGAGAAAACAGGATAAGTGGCACTGAAAAAATAAATGATCTACTGTTTCTGGTTGATCATAGATTTTGCAGTTCGGGTTTCCCTTTCAACCCATCTTCTGCAATTGGCAACCAGCTTGGATTCGGCCTTTAAACATGAGCCAGAGAAAAATTTTGACTTTGAGAGGCGTAGCGCTCTTCCAAATATCTAAAGCCCTTAGATCTCTATGATGGAATTGTGTCCAAGAAAATTCTGGAGGAACCGAAAGTTCCAGCTGTAGCCGAAAGTTTCGGGTTCTGGAGCATCCGAAAGTTCTGGTAGGACCAGAAGTTTCCGGTCAGTCCTCGTGTTCGATTTTCTGGACGAACCGGAAGTTCCGGGTTCTGAACTAACCGGAAGTTCCGGGTTGAGAATTAATTCGATACAGAAAGTCTATTTCGAAAGTTCCGGATGGGATCCAGAAGTTCCGGCTATAGCCGGAACTTCCGGACCACACGAACAGATTAGATCTGTTGGGCTTTAATGCAGATTAAAGACCCACATTAGTGCACTATATAAAGAGGGGTGGGGCTAGCACGTGGAGGCTGCTGTTCATTGTTACTTCACCCTAACCCTAGCCGCCACCCTCTCTCTCCTCGATCACAAGGGTTGTGGTTGATCTCTTCTGGATCTCGCGAGTGGTGCTAGCACACCGGCACGAGGTGATCACATCCCTGTACGTGTGGATACCGTAGAGGCACCGTTGCTACATCGGTGCTGTTCTTCTTCCTTGGAGATCGCCGGATTACGCCGACTTCGCCGTTGACGAACGGACGGAGCCGTGAGGAGCAGCTCGAGGACGCGCTTCATCGACTCCACTTCCGCTGCCCAAGCACGTCACGTGGTTCAAGGTAACGATCCATGATCCCATTACACGCATGGTTCCTGGGCTAACGGAGTAAATTTTTAAAATTAAGCGCTAGCGTAGCCTCCCCATAACCCAACACTCTAACCCCTCCAAAAGTGATCCTTCTATATAAGGCTCTTGAGGAAAAATTGTTGGGTTATGGGGAGGCTACGCTAGCGCTAATTTTAAAATTTTTACTCCGTTCGCCCAGAAACCATGCGTGTAATGGGATCATAGATCGTTACCTCTAGCCACGAGACGCGCTAGGGCAGCGAAAGTAGAGTTGATGAAGCGCGTCCTCAATCGGCTCCGCTCAGCTCCGTCCGTTCGTAGCAGCGTCTCCACGGAAAGATCAGCACCGCAGTAGCAGCGTCGCCTCTACAATATCTATACATACAGGGACGGGATCACCTCAAGCCGGTATGTTAGTACCGCGCTAGAGATCAGGGGAGAGATGGCCACAACCGGTGTAGCTAGGAGAGGTGACGGCTAGGGTTAGGTCGAATCAACAACCAGCAGCCTTTTCGTCCTAGCCCCTCCTCTCCTTATATAGTGCCCTCTCATGGGCCTTTAATCAGTATTAAAGCCCAACAGATATAATCTGTTCGTCTGGCCCAAAACTTCCGATCCTAACCGGAACTTTCGAAAATAACATTCTACACGAATTTATTTCTGCCCGGAACTACCGGCCTAATCGGAACTTCCAGACCCCGGAACTTTTGGCCTAACCGGAACTTCTGCACCCAGAACTTTCGGTCCAACCGAAACTTCCGAAAATAACATTCTGCATCGAATTTATTTCGACCCGGAAGTTCCGGTTCCACCCGAAACTTCTGGTTCGTCCAGAATTCACCTTTCAGGCATGCTCGGAACTTCTGGTCCAACCGGAACTTTCGGTTCCTCCAAAAATCAAAACTGAAACTGGGGCTGGCCAGGAACTTCTGATATAACCGGAACTTCTGGATGCTCCAGAACCCGAAACTTCTGGCCTCAAGCCAGAACTTTCGGTTCTCCCAGAATTCTCTTAGGCATATTTCCATCAATCTCCCACTTGCACAAGAGCCAATTCTTGCAAGTTTTAAATCCCATCCCCTTAAGCGTGTGACCCGATAGGTTCATATGCAAACGGCCGCTACCCGGAAACCTTTTCTAGATCGCTGATCAATAGTGGTACCTAGCAGCACATATTGACCCCTGAAAGCATACAAAAATAAAATCATATTTTCTGAACCTTGATATACTCACGCACCAATCTCTTTACCACACGACATCAGTCAGGCTCAAGGCGAGATTCGTATCACCCTTGTTGATAGCTCGACACTTCACTCGATCAAGTAGTTGATTAATCATGATCAACTCTTTGATCATAGTGGCATGGCCATGTACTTTTCTAATTTAACTAACTCGAGGGGCCCAGAGACGTCTCTTCCATTATTTAGGAGGGGTAAATTCCATCTTGACCGCTCACATCCCACGACATGTTTCATAACACATCCGAAAGCAACCTTTATAACTACCCAGTTACGAAATAGCGTTTGGAAGCCCCTAAGTGTGCATTACATATTCTGGAATCAATGACGATCTCAGGTCTAAGGATTCTGCAGGTAGACCATTTGAGATGACAACTGATGGCACATCACGAATAACAATCACAGCAGTATCTTAAAGTGGGTCTATCCAACACCATGTTCACTAGCATGAGTCCACATCACTGATTTGACATCTCCATGTCTATGATCCGCGAAACATGATCATCAATCAGACAGATGTGCTAACCTATAAATCATCACTGTCCCACACGACGATATGAGATTAGGGATCGTTTAGAATAACATCGTGATAATACAGAGAGTTTCACAAACAAGTCACATACTCGCTGATCAATGTAAAAGACATTTATTCAAGGAACGAGATAACCAATTATTCAAAGTACATTAGCATAGACAAGACTACTTCTCTCACACACACTAGACTCTATCACATAAGTATCTAATACCCATAGAACTCAAGTGCGCCTCATGCCTGGGCTGCGAGAGAGGTTTCGTCAATGGATCGATTATGTTTAAATCCGTGTGCACCTTGTATATCTTTACATCACCTCTATCTATGATCTCTCGGATAAGGTGATAGCGCCGTAGTATATGCTTAGACTTCTGGTGTAACCTAAGCTTCTTGGCTTGTGTAATGGCACCACTATTATCACAATAGAGGTCCACTGGACTAGACGCACTAGGGATAACACCCAGCTCAAAAACAAATTTTCTGATCCAAACAGCCTCCTTCGCAGCTTCAGAAGCTACAATGTACTCGGCCTCCGTTGTTGAATCTGCAACCGTTTCTTACTTGGAACTCTTCTAACTTACTGCGCCTCCATTGAGGCAAAACACAAATCCAGACTGCGATCACGAATCGTCCTTGTCGGTTTGAAAGCTAGCGTCGGTGTAACCATTTATAACGAGCTCATCCTCACCTCCATAGACTAGGAACATATCATCAGTTCTCCTCAAGTACTTAAGGATACTCTTTACTGTCGCCCAGTGACTTTCACCCAGATTTGATTGGTATCTGCTCATAACACTTAGAGTATAAGAAACATCTGGACGTGTACAAAGCATGGCATACATGATGGATCCGATTGCGAGGCATACGGGATCGTACTCATCTTCTCCAGCTCATTAGGTGTCGAAGGACACTAACTCTTGCTGAGAGTAACACCATGTGACATTGGCAGAAAACCTTTCTTGGAATTCTGCATATTGAACTGTTTCAATACCTTGTGAATGTACATACTTTGGCTTAATCCAATTAGCCTTCTCGGTCTATCTCTATAGATCTTTATGCCTAAAATATATGCTGCCTCTCCAAGATCTTTCATTGAGAAACTTTTTCGTAACGAAGATTTAACAGCATCAAGCATTAGAATATCATTTTCGATCAACAATATGTCATCTACATATAAGACCAGAAATACAAGTGTGCTCCCACTGGCCTTTTTGTAAATACAAGGCTCTGCTTCATTCTTAATGAAACCAAACCTTTTGATCACTTCATCAAAATAAAGATCTCAACTTCGAGAAGCCTGCTTCAGCCCATAAATGAACCTTTACAGCTTGCAAACTTTCCCAGCGTTTTTTGGATCGTCAAGACCTTCAAACTATGTCATGTACACATCCTCACTTAGGTTTCTATTAAGGAAAGCTATTTTGACATCCATTTATCATATCTCATAGTCATAATATGCGGCAATTGCTAGGATGATCCAAATAGACTTTAGCATTACGACAGACGAAAATGTTTCATCATAATCAATACCTTGAATCTGCCTGAAACCTTTTGCCACCAATCGTGCCTTATAGATGTGAATATTTCTATCAACGTCTATCTTTTTCTTAAAAATCCATTTACACTCAATAGTTTTTACACCATCAGGTGGATTGACTAAGTTCCAAACTTGATTCTCTCGTATGGATTCTAACTCGGATATTATGGCTCTAAGCCATTTCTCAGAGTCTGGTCCCATCACCGCTTTCGAATAGGTCTTAGGTTCATCATTGTATAACAATAATATGTCGCGCTGTCCAGTGGTTAAAAATGCAAACCGCTCGAGCATACGACTCAACCTCTCTAACCACGTGAAGGGAGACGCAAGGTTTGTTTGACTGTCAGTACATTCACGTGAAGGGAGACGTAAGGCTTGTTTGACTGTCAGTACATTCAAGAATAAACCAAGAAGACAAGCTAAAGTCGTCTCTGTAGCTGCAACTTGCAAGTCTCTGCATGTCCTTGGAGAGACAGGAGCAAGCAAGCCTCTACAGACTACACTCTACTGTCTTTTTCCCTGGATGCTAGTATGACTACTTGCCATATATACTCCATCACCTAAAAGTTATGCTAAGCTTAACAAACAGCATAAATGAGGAACATCTTTGGTACACTGAAGCTATTGAGTTGGCAAATTTTGGATCTTACCATTGCTTCGGTGACAGTGTGAGACACAGGCACACACTACAGACACACAAGTGGCCATATACAATAGGTCTTGTTGGCTTAGCTAGAGCACATTCAGATCAATGGAGCTGTCACTTGTGACTCCTAGCACAAACAGGCTAGACAGCATGCACCAATCAGAAAGTTGATAGTCCAGGCTAGTTTTCCCATGCTGCAACCAGTTGCAACTTGCTCTGTTTAGAGGATATTCTAACAGTTGTTAGTTACTCTCAGAGTGTGAAACTCTTCTAAATATTCTAGATTCTAGATTGTTAAATTCAATAGCTATAGAAATTAGAAATGAACTAGAATTTATAAGCTAAAAACATTATATTCTTATCAGTTAGATACTTATTAGCAATTTCTTTAAATCTAAAACTTCTCCAAACATGCCCCAATGCATATATGCACGGTGTGTGTTGTATTTGTATAGTGCATATTATTCTAGGGCGCTTTGCATATACTGTTGGCACTGGCAAGGCAGTGTCGAGTTTTAGATTACAAGTGACACGATAGAAAAGTAAGAAGCTTACAAGCCATGTCACAACTACAGGGTACGTGTGGGCTCATGATCTATGCAAGTCGACATTAAACATATAGCAACGAGAGATTGCGATGGGTTTGGGAACGACCTCGAATGTGCGACGAGCCAATGGCCAGCCGCGAACTTAAATACTAAAAAATAATGCAATTTGGAGACTTACATATACTTAGGCCCCGCTTGGTTACACGGACTAAACTTTAGTCACTGTCACATCGAATGTTTAGATACTATTTTGGAGTATTAAATGTAGACTATTTATAAAACCCATTCATAATCGGTGGATTATTTGTGAGACGAATCTAATGAGCCTAATTACGCCATGATTTGACAATGTGATGCTACAGTAAACATTTGCTAATCATAGATTAATTAGGCTTAATAGATTCGTCTCGCGAATAATCCTCCGATTCTGCAATTATTTTTATAATTAGTTCACGTTTAGTCCTTCAAATTGATGTCCAATCATCTGATGTAACACGGACTAAACTTTAGTCATGGAACCAAACGCCCCCTTATTCTTTAGTCTGTTTTTTTTACTTAAAGATGCATCGGATTCTTTCACCCATTATAGCTCGATCGGTAGCTCTCTCATGCACGTATATCACTGAGCATGGCAACCATGCAGGCATCATATATCTTTATCCCGAGCAATGCTCATCGATGATCAGAACACGTAGGAAGTTCAGAATAACTTTAGACAATATGGGCACGCGGCTGCATGCACACATCGGTTAACATGTACAGACTAAGGCACCGTTTATTTTAGCTTAGGATTATAGTAATTCAGCTTATATAAATAAGTTGAGTTGAACCAGCTTATTAGATTATTATAATCTACACTTTAAATTATAATAAGTTAGCATAATAAATTGATATATTTGTTTCAGCTTATAGAAATAAGCTAGACTATTATAATCTTAAACTGAAACAGACATGTCATGAGGCAGAGTCGCAGCAACAGATATGGACTGATGGATAGCTAGGCCATCGATCCCGAGGTTAAACTTCTCCTGTTGTCAAATGACAAATTGGCCTGGCTTGCACTGGCACGTTTCGACCAGTAGGACCTTGGCATCTTTTGAATCTTGTATACGGAGTACTTGGAGACGCCGTCGTTGCCTTGTAAGCTAGGAGATCGTTTCCTTTCTGAATGATCTACCCTAGTAGTTCTAGCAACTGTGAACAGGGGCGGATCCAGCGGGGGGGCTAGGGGGACGAGCGCCCCCCTACTGCCTGGCGTGGATCATTATTAGTAGTATTCAGCCCATGTATTCAGCCCATCAGCAATCAGCCCACGAAAAAACCCTAACAGTTCGCAAGC
>KE373217.1:1918-15796 GCA_000418225.1 Zizania latifolia
TTAATTTTTAACCCCGTTGGCCCAGGAACCCATGCGCGTGAGGGATCATGGATCGTTACCTTCTAACGCGAGACGCGCTAGTGCAGCGGAAGAAGATTTGAGGAAGCGTGTCCTCGCTCGTTCCCTCCTTGCCTCGCCCGCTCGCCAGCGACTAAGTCGATGAAGCCTAGCGATCTTCACACGAAGAAGACGACGAGTACTGCTGTTCGAGCAGCACCTCCACGAAGTCCACACGTACAGGGACGAAAACACTCCACACCGGCGTGCTAGCACCACTCGTGAAGTTTCTAGGGTTTGATCACAACCTTTGTAATCACTTGGGAGAGAGGAGAGGTGGCGGCTAGGGATAGGGTAGAGCAATAGCAGCAGCCCCTTGCGTGCCACCCTCTCCTCCTTTATATAGTGCCCAACATGGGTCTTTTAATCCGAATTAAAAGCCCAACAAATCTAATCTGCGCACCCCGAAACTTCCGGCTATAGCCGGAACTTCCGGATCCTATCCGGAACTTCCGAAATTACCCTTCTGTATCGAATTAATTAGGGTCCAGAACTTCCGGTTACAGCCGGAACTTCCGGTTACAGCCGAAACTTCCGAAACAAACCTTCTATATCGAATTAATTCCGAACCTAGAACTTTCGGTTACAGCCGAAACTTCCGAAACAGACCTTCTGTATCGAATTAATTCTGACCCGGAACTTCCGGTTTGTCCAGAACCTGGAACTTCCGGCTACAGCCAGAATTTTTGATTCGTCCAGAAGACCGAACCCTATGGCTGGCCCAGAACTTCCGATCCCATCGGATATTCCGGTTGCTCCAGACCCCGGAACTTCCGGCTGGAGCCGGAACTTCCGGTTCCCCCAGAATTTTCTTGGGCACAATTTCATCAGATAAATGATGGACACAATGATTTTTTCCCGAAATTTGGATCCTCTAATGCTACGTCTCCATTGAGGAAACCCCAAGGAGACAGGTCTCTTTTAACCCTAATCCTCACCAAGCACTTACCTTCGTAAGTTTTGGTTTTTACTCGGTTACCTCATTAAAGCCAAGACGAAGCTTTATACAAACGTATCCGATCACCCACACACTTTTGGTGCTCATGGATCGACGCCTAGCCATCTAAGAGACCTCGATCTCCAAGAGTAATAGACTCGTTGACGTGATCCAACACCGTGTGCTCAAGAAACAGCAAAGAACACCAAGCACACACCCACACAACTCTCAATAGATTGATCAAGCAAGAACACGATGAGATTGTGTGAAGAAATCACTATTCTTCCCTCAAGATCCAAAGAGAACACACAAGGAAGAATGAGAAAGAAAATGGCAGGAGGTCTAGGGTTGCAATCATGTCCCCCTTATTATAGAGGGGAAGGGTATTTATACCTCTGCACCAAATCTATCCGTTAAGGCAAAAAATCGCGCACTGTTTATCCGGACAGTCGGGACTTAACCGAATGATCTGGACCAAATAAAACTTGAGATGGAACCAGTGTTTCGGACAATCCGGTCAGAGTCCGAATATTCCAGGCCAAAAATAAGTCTCAACAAAAGAGTATTTTCGGACAGTCTGACCAAGGTCCGAACGGTCTGAGCCATGGAATAAAAATCAAACAGGGAGCTATTTTCGGATCGTTCGGCCAAGAATCCAGACGTTCCGGCTTTAAAAATAATTTCAACAGAAACAAGTTTTCGGATAGTCCGGTCAGAATTCGGACAATCTGGCTTTAAAAAATAAATCGAACAGAAGCATGTTTTCGGATTGTCCAGCTAGAATCCAGACAGTTCGGCATGTAAATAACATCCAACAGAAGGCAGATTTCGGACAATCCGGCTTGAACCCGGACAATCCGACTTTTCTGGAAGGCAAAAAACAACTTAGAAAAATTCTAAAACTTTCAACGAAATATTTTGATTTGAGCACTTAGCTTTGGATCAACTATCAACACGTCCCTCTTGATAGTACGGCATACCTAGACTCAAGAAAATATAAAATATTTGTAATAAGCACACTTTGAGTCTAATTAAGACTAATAAGCCGATTTCTTCAAGATCGATAGAGTGTAATGCCACTTTTAATTTTAATTCCCGCATTCATCTTAGCAACAATATCAGTAGCATTTGATCACTATTGTCATTAATACACCAAAACAAATTAGGGACCTAGATGCATCGAGATGCACTTTCACAAACAATGAATTCAAGTTTGATCTGGTGAATGCTGAAAAAATGTTGTGGCGTGAGCAACTTCAAAGTGGACCTTAATTTTTTTATCAATTGCTAAAAAAATAGTGCTCTGAAATCAGCCTTTTCAAGTTCTGCGTCAATGAAGCCTAAAACAATGTGCTAAATCAAATTGATTTGATTTCACTTACTTGGGCGGTGTGAGCAGCAACAGCCAGAAGTAGCGTGATGAGATTGCACGATGATGGCCAGCAAGTAGAGCTTCTCTTTGAAAGGCGGTGGACGTTTCAACGAGCAGTGCGATGAGATTGCATGGACGAGATTTCATGGACAGGGTCATGCCGCATGTCGCATGCAATCATATCTAGGCACCACGTTAGGTCATAGCCAGGCACCGCTCAGATCTGGGCGCACGGGAGAACTGTGGGAGGGGAGGGAGCGAGGGAATAGAGGCGTCACCGAAGACTCATGCATGGGAGAACAATGAGAGGGGAGGAGCGAGGGGGCAGGGGCGGCGCCGAGATCTGAGCACCGCCAGAAGCCCGAAACCTTACGGCGCATGGGAGAACAGCCAGAGATAACGCGAGAGAAGTGGGATGACGTTGTCCGCTCATTTTAGAGGGACCAGTCTATCCCGCATCTCAGTAGAATATTCCCTTGTGGGATGTCCCTGTCCCAGCGTATCCTTGAACCAAACACCTCCAAAACTGGGTTTAACCTAGCCTATCCCAGTTTGTCCATGCAACCAAACACATGGTAAGATTACGATACCTTGGTTTGCCTCAAACCTCGCTTGACATGAACAAGATCCAGTATAACAAGGATGTTGGGCAGTCCATACTTGAGAGTTACTCGAGGGTTCTGGAGAGCTTGGCATTTAACATAATTGCCAGAATTGATGATGTAATTTATGTGGACGATGCAACAAAGAAGTCTGCTGTTGCTGAGTCTGTTTCAATCTTCAATCGTGGCATAGGCTTACCAGTTCAGAAGAGTAAGCTCGTTCTCAATTCAGAATACACCGTATGCCTCTCCATTCGCTCCGCCCACTTTCTGCTCCTCCACTCCAGTTACGGCAACCCTCGTGGAGAGGATTCATGGCAAGAAGTGCGCGCCAGGCGTGGTCGCACATGTCTTGCTCACGCTGGGAACCCTGCTGCTCAGGAGAATTCTGCAGAGCAACCTGGTGTTGAAGACATTGCTTATTCACTGATTGTGCATGACTATTACTGGGTTGGTGATCTGAAGTTAGCATGCGAGCAACGAGACGACAGGGTTCGCCATGGCTGTTGCCTGAACTCATTCGTGTATTACAATGAAGGCAATGTCGATGAAGCATTGCAATTGCTTCGTCAGAAGCTAAATATTGCGGGAGACTGCATTGATGATTTCCTATCACATTTGATGTGATGTTGCTGTGATCTACATTCCCTGAAGCGCCGGCTTGGGGGCAAGCTAGTTTTCAAGAAGGGACGAATGTTAGGTGTTATGGTGAGCAAACCGTAGAGTTTGATTAGATTAAGATTAGCAAGTTAAGAGATAGAATAATATTTTATTATTAGAGATAAAATAGAATTAGATTTGTTGTTAGGATCTGTTGTTAGGATTCTAGTGTTAGGATTTTATTGTTAGAGATAAAGTAGGAGAATTAGGTCTATAAACAGTAGGAGATTGTATTAGATTAATCAAGTAGAAGGAATTAATAGTTCCTGCTTCTACCATTAGGAGCTAGGTTGTATGTGTGTGTATGGGCTGTAGTGGGCCTTGTAAGGGTTTTAGTTGGCAAGCTGTAACGAGACATAGGTATATAAGGAGGACAAGGCACATTGTATTTCATCTTGAAGAGGAAGAAGAAACTGGCTGGCTGGTGGCTCTGCTTGACGGTAAAACCAGGTGTGAGAGTTCTTATGATCATTGATTTTCTGCTGTGATTTAGTTCGTTAACAGCAAGTTACTGATTGTGATAGCAGCTTAGTGTAATTTGCTCACTACCTCGATTCAATTTAGCTGCTTCATTGTCCATATGAGCATTACACCCCTGTCTCAACTCTCTCTCCCTTGACATAGTTTCCGGTGTGGCCAACTTTCGTTTTTAGAACCTGACTGGAAGTATTCTTGCTTTGCAGTGTACTAAACTGAATTTGGTCCTTTCTGGTAAACTTATTTTTTGCTATGGGATGGTTATTCGTGTATAGTGTTTTCCTTGTGGTTTACAAACTGTTGTTTGTTCAAAGGACCTCAAGTCCTCAACTGCCCAAGAAGATCCATGCTCTTGCATCCTACAAGGATTATACATTTGCTGCATATGGAAGTGATATTGCTGTTTTCAAATGAACTGATCAGGTAAAGGTGTCTTGCGATAGCAGAATATGTTGCATCGTTTTGGAAATAGTCAGAATATGTGCTCCTATAATAATATTTGAAATTGAAAATTTTGATAGTGCTAAACCAAATGGTTTTTAAAAACTTCCAACAAGGAGATCGAAATACCGTATATATGAGGTGTATTCCTTCAGTATCCCTTATCTAACCTTTACCTACTACTTAACCATACTTATTTTTATTAATAAGAGCCACTTTAATCTTTTATTCTCCCACTAATCTATTAAAATTATCTTAACATAAAGTCTGAGTACTTTTGTTTATCTTCAGTTATGTGAGTGTTTCCTTTAGATTCTTTTTTATAAAGAAAGTTTTATTAGAATCAGATTCTTTTTTATAAAGAAAGCTTTATTGAAATCAGTGGTGATACAACTGCATTGAAAATACTTGCTTCTATATAGCTTAGATGACGAGTGCAAATTGAACAAGTTATTTTCTGGCCTATAGTTTCAACTTTCAACGGTGATAAATGATCTCCAGGCTCGGCACTCATAATTAAACCATATAAATGCCAAAACATATCATTCGAATGCATTTGTTATCATATCGTAGGCACGCAACCACCTCTCAGTACAACAGAACCAGCTTCTTATCATCTTGTGCTGCCTTGACCAAGAAATTGCCCCAGGATCCACCGTAAGAATAAGAGCAAATACATCAAAGAATTTGGTCAACTACAAAAAAAAAATCCTTCAGGAATTGCTCCTGCTCAAAATGTACCTGAGGTTTGCTCAAAGCTTTGCTCAAGTGGTGCCCCTGCTGACTTGTGTATTCTGACCATGCTAATACAATCTGTATCACTGTCATTGCATCGCACTAGTCCTACTAACTTGGTCATCTTGATAGATCACTCAGACTTGCTCTTCAGGCTGTACACATTTCCAATTACCCCAACAATGCTAACAGCCATGGCTAAACCCAGCATCACAAGTGACAGGAGCCTCTCTCCCTTCCCTAAGGATTTCCCTTCCTTGTCCAACCTCAATGCTACAAGGGCAGGGAACATGAACCCCAATGCCAACCCTGTCGTCGCACCAGTGAACTTGAAGGCCACCCAGATGTTTGGTATCATCGTTGAGCCCAGATAGATGAGTGCCAAGAGCACCACTGTCAAGCTGAGCATCTTCTTCCTGCTATGGGGTGCCAACTCTCCAAAGATCAATGAGTCCACTGTTTGCCTAAGCGAGAAGTGGACCACCGGGAAGACAAGAACCAGATGGATGACATATCCAATCCTGACAATGTAGTTGAGGACTGAGCTGAATCTGATCCCAAGATCCTTGTCGAAGTTTGTGAGCACGTCAGATTCCGTGTCTTCGCCAAACAAGAGGTACCCTGAGACAGCAGTCAGTGCATATACCACAACACATAGTACAGTAGTGATCCTCCCAATTTTGTACATGTTGTGAGGTGTCTTCTCCTTGAGCTCATTGTAGATTGGCTGAACATTGAAATGGCAGATGTAGGCGTTCGTCATGATCGGTATCACGACGAGCAAGTCCAGCATTGCCGCCCTTGAGCTGAAATCTGGCCCCATCCTCGGCATACTGATTTTGCCCTCAATGACCTTGACCAGCGCAATGATGCATGAAACAACCACAAACACAACAGCAAGAGCAACCGATGCAGCCGATGACAAACTCAGTGAATCGATCTTCTCAAGTGCGCACAATGGGGCGAGAAAGATCACAAGAACCACCAAGATCAGAAGCCTCCGGTTGTCCCAGTCGCCATGCCCGATCAACTGATCCATGACGCCGATGTGCTTCAGTGATCCTGACATCACATCCCCGATGATGATCAGGTACACTATGAGGACACCGGCATTGTTGATGATGACGCACATCTGTGCCACGATGCTTGCCGGCCGGCCAAGCGCCTTGTGCACGACCTCGCCGTACGACAGCGCGCGGCAGTACACGGCGAACCTCACGAGCAGCTCAATGGTGACCTCGGACAGAATCCCCATGACCAGGATGGAGACGAGCCCGACGGCGACGCCAAGAACCTTCATTGTGGCCGGGAGGGCCATAATGCCGGCCCCGATGATGGAGGTCGCGAGGTTGAACACCGCGCCGGGCACGCCGGACCCCTCGGGGGGCCCGGCGGGGCCGTCGCCGATGAGCGGCAACTCGTCGTGCTCGCCGCCGCTGTCTTCCACCTCGCCCAGGAACGAATCTTGCTTCGAGATCTTGGCGTGGCCGTTGTAGCCGCCATTGACCGCGTCAGATTTGGGCTGGTTGGATTGGAGCTCGATGGAGGGAGATGTCAATGGGAGCGAGGAGTAATTCGTGTTCATCGCATCAAAGATGGATCAATCAACAACTAAGCCAAGAGGATGACGAGAAATCCCTCGTCGAAGAGAAATTGCTCCGAATATAGAGACGAAAGGGTTCCAATGGCTAATCCAACCAAAAATGGAAAAAATAAATACCCAATCCCCTGCTCCAAGAACACAATCTTGTGCAGAAAAGAAAGAAAAATTCAACCGCTACTGATCAACCGGGAAGATCTCAGATGGGTTTGGTGCGCATTGGGGATTGCTGCCGCACAAGCACAGAAACAGAAACAACTAAGCTGGCGATTTGGATGGACAAACAGAAACAAGAACAGAAATTTGTCCTCTCTCCGAACAAAATCTGGGTGGCAAGCAGCAGCAAGCAGGTAGAGAAATCTTGGAGAAGAACTGGAGGCGAGAAATCTCAAATCTCTCTCTTTTATTTATTTATGTTTATTTTTCTGCTCCCTCCTCTCTTCTGTTCTTGCTTCTCTCTCTCATAAAAGCATTTGATATACCAAAGAGTAGAGTCAATTTACGTTAATTCCGAGCAAGGTTAGCTTTCCACCTACCCCGCGACTCTAGTACCCACCAGTGAACTCAATGACATGTGGGTCCGGAGGACAGTGGGCCCATGGAGTCAGTGGGTGAGAGTATGGATGTTCAGTAACATTTGGGGAGCTCCAACCCACGCGTCCGGCCACATGGGAAGCGCGGATACGCTCCTTCGATCTGATTGGCCAGCACTCGCGGGTGGGACCCAGTTGGTCCCACCTGTCTGTCACCGTGGAATATTCGTACGAGATGCATTAGGTAGAACAGCACGTCAGGAATTCTTTTGTGAAAGTTTCACATGAAATAAAATAATTTAATTACCTGGAAGATAATCCCTCCCTCTTAAAATATAACCGAATTTATATCACACTGTAAACATTTTTACGATATTATTTATCTCATCAATTATCAATTATTTAGTTTTTTGTTATTACCGTCAATCGCCCTCCCACTCCTAATTATCACCTAGAGTAATGAGGAGCAGTAGCCATAGTTTTTCTTTCCAACCTTAATTTATTTATGTTAAAAAATCTATAAATAATTATATCTTATTTCAAATGGAGGGAGCAGGTAATTGTCACTAAATAATGCTTAACCAAAGCCTATATCGTATCACGTTTGGCTTTGACTAGGCCATATAATAGGCCAAGTCAATTCATTGAACCTTTGTACAGTTGACTAAACACACACGAAGTTTATTGACGGAACGTATTTTTTGGGGCTTTGCATGGTCTATGTTTTTGGAGTGTCATTTAGAAAAATGGAAGCATACCTGCTTTCACAGTATTCGTCAACAAAATATTTGTGATAGTATAGAGTAAGGGTCCGTTTAATATAAAACTAACTTAAAAATATAAATTGAATTTAGAATTTATATAATAAAAATAAACTGTTTTAAACTTTTATTTTTAGTTTAAAAAACCAAATATCTCAATTGAATACCTTCAATTCACTCACAACTTTAGATCTAATATTTTTTTTTAACTAGGTTTGACTAGCTTTAAATAATATTGGATATAGAGTTATGTCAAACGAAACCTGAATTTGCTCCTTTTCTAAACAATTCACTTTTGTTCAGTACGTAGCCTGAATTTGCTCTTTTTCTAAACAATTCACTTTTGTTCAGTACGTTACCTTGATCTGCACCGAGAAACAGGCGAGCACCTTTGCCCCGAACTTTCACAATACTATTCTTCACTTCAGAGCAATATCTGCATTTTTGCAATGAGAGGATGTTGCACATGCGCTTTTCAATATCACTACATTTTCTTCTATAAACATATCAAGCAAATGTTGCTGTCTACATCCTGCTACTGAATCTGAAGTACTTACTTTCTTTACTGGTACAGAAGCACTCAACAACGAATCTAGGATAAAAATAAAGGATTGGTTGAACTAAAAGTGTAAATCTAAGTCGCTAAAGCTAAAATAAGTTAAATACCCTTACACTGTAGTAATATATTTAATTCCAAGCTTTTAGTGATCAAGTTTCTGGGGGAAAGCTTATAAAAAGGAAACAACATATGACCTTGTTGTAATTGTAGATAAACATTTCGAGCAAAACAATCTTCTCATAGTCTCCTCATAGTCTCAATATTTAAGATTAATATGTATACCTTTGTATGCTATAGATCAATCTGATATCTAAATCCTAAATCTACAATATTAAGCTAAATTAAAAGGAATAACCAGCTCGGTGACAAGTGATGACAATATAAAAAAAGGTGGCCTAATTAATGAGGAAGACATATTTTCAGCTGGTCTTTTTGTGGCTCATGTGTGATAGAGAATTTCTTGTAATTTGATAGTATATGGCACATTTCAGCGGGTTGAAGCCATGATTCCGAACCTGCAGCAGTATCTTATATATGTGGAGGGACGAAGAAAAAAACGCTAGAGAAGCAGGGGTGGGAGTGCGAAATATAATGACGTGAATGCTCCAGCTGCCCTGCATGCCTATGGGCTGTGGCCTATAGCGCTGAATAGGTGCTGTTGCGTACTCCCCTCTCTCTCTTCCATACGCTCCTGTTCTTCTCCCTCCCTTCCCAGTTCATCTTCTCTCTGATATCTGACATGAAAGAAATCACATATACTTCATTTTTTTTTCAAAATCAGAGGGTAGGTTAAAGCCTGTTAAACCTACCACTTGATCCACCACTGTAAGCACTCATCGCCGGTAATGTTGCTCAGTGATCAATGTTAGTCTGATGATCTCATCTTGCTTCACATGAATGGATAGCGCTGCTGAATTGTCAAATTGCCATTTTACTCCAAAGGCGACAATTTCTTCACCGTTTGATGATAACACAATGACAAGTAATCAAGTGGCATAAGCTGCATAATTCCGCAATTCTTCCGGATCTGGGATGATGGAGATCTGAGCTGCTTTTGGAAGAGTGTCATCATCCACAGTGGCTTCAGGTTCAGCTGGCAACTCGTTGCAGTGAATGGAGTGGGTACGTTTTTCTTGCTGAAATAGCCTGCAAGCAGAGAAAGGAAACGAGCTCAAAACATGCAATAGTACAGAGACAATTCAGAGAAAAGAATGCGGTACTTACGGGTTCTTGTAAAGCATTGGACTTTGAACTGTTAAAACATATTTGCAGGAAGGGATCTCTTTAATTGAACTAATCACTACAGTGGACTCTGAGCATACAAATCTAGCCTGTAGAAAGGTGGGGAATGCGGTCAATTGTACTACTTAATATGACATTATTGATATCAAATTTCTTGAGAAAGAAAACAACATAGTATCTTCTGTTAGTTTTTCTTAACTCTGTTTCCCGGGGTATGTCAGTGAGATCACAGACAGTCCCATTTGTGTACATGTGGACGTGATACCTAAAATGATTCATCCAAGCGAGTTTAGCTTCCAGATATAGTTCATTTTCCATATCCTTACATTCACCAAATTATAGTATAGCACATACCTCTTAGATAGTGCATACCTCTTAGAGATATCTATTGGGTTAAGATCTTTATCAGCAGACTCGGAGGTTTGATTGTCATAGTAAGCATCAGTTGCATTGGCATCATATTCACCTAGAACATATTCTTGAATAGCCTGTAAAAGGAGAAAAAGACAGCTTTACACAGCTGTTCAAATACTCTAGCAACTAAACGCTGCATTCATGACATCGAAGTGTGAAGATGAAAACTTGAAGCCATAGTTAGAGGAGGGGGCAACTGGTAGGATGCAAGTATAATGCTTTCCTGCACGGCTAGTCATTGGTACAGACTCCTGGCTGTTCTCCTGCAGAGTATAGAGTGTACACCATAAAAACTGTAATTACCATAACAGGATACAGAAGGTATGTTCCAAATAAATTAAAGAGCAACAATTGCTGCAAATAGTCGAGATTCTGATGAAAATTGCATGAGATATACATTATTTAGCACAAACGTGGCAAATTAACATTGCTTACATGTGTTATATTTCCACATCTGAATTCTCTTAAAAGAACTGCCAGTAATGTAATTATGTAAACCAGCTAAAAGTAGCAAACTATGCAAGTATTTATACCACGGTAACGCACTCACCTTCCTTCCCACGCTATTCCGGTAATCCAGCCTCGCGCTTGGCAAACGCGGATTAACGCGGTAATTAGCGCGCGCGAGCGGATCGTATCCCAACGCCTAAACCACCCCGCCCGCGCGCTAATTATGCCCGTGGCTACGGTTTCGCGTAACGACCCCCGCCCGTCTTCCGGCGCCGCCTGCGCGTGCGTGCACGGCGCGCCACCCGCCCGCGCCGTGAAACGGATTTACCGCGGAGAGCATCCCCCCAGTGAACCACCGGGTCTGAGCACGGTTGCGGCGGGCGGGTGCAGCCGATCGCCGCGCGCCTATATGGGGGTAGTTCACGCGCTTCTGTCTCCGGCCGCCATTGGAGACGTCCGGGGAAGCAGGGAGGAGAGGACTTGTGCGAGATATGAAGAACGTGATCTCGAGCGCCATGGAGCTGGAGCGCGCGCCGCCGAGTGTACTTCCCACCTGCATGTTGCAGCAGCCGCCGAGCGCCCCGAGTACGGTTGGTGGCAGGTCGGCGCGGACGTCGCTGCTCTCCGCGACGGTGCAGGAGGTGCTGATGGTGCAGAAGAGCAACAAGGTCACCATGAAGCCGCCGCCGCGCTTCCCGCCCGGCGGCGCCGGCGGCAGGAGTGTAGAGGGGCGGAAGGGCACGGAGCCCCTGGCGCCCAAGCGCGCGGCGCGGGCGCGGCAGCCTCCAGCGAAGAAGGTCGCCAGGAGCATTCTCAGGCGGGGGGCGCCGCCGCCGGACCAGAATAGGAATGTCCTGACCTGCTGCTGCGCGTGGCTCCCGTCGGGCCTGCGCTGCGCGCTGCACCAGGTCGCTCCTGGGCGGTCATGGATAATGCGCCCGCAGCGTTCCGCCGCCATTGGCGCCGGCGCCGGCAAGGCCGTGGTGCCCCGGGCGTGCGGCCGCGGCAGGTGGCTGTTCAGCGAGTACGCCCGGTGGCGCAGGAGCGTGTGGATGCCGAGCCGGTTCTACCTGGAGAGCGTCGACCGGCACGAGCCCCGCGCGGCGATCGCGCCGACAAGCTAGCACGTAGACGCAGCATTTATTCTTTGGCTTCGTAGCGATTCCAAGGAAACTATGTGAATGGCGTATAGACGAAATGTAACACCACGCCATTGCTGCACTTGTATTTGCAGGGTATATATATGGCGAGTTCAACTAAATTTGCCAATTTGTTCTCATTTGGAAGTGATGACACAAATGAAATTAAACGATACTTGGAAAAACAAATTTCATAACATTAAAATTGGGATTAGAGGGCATAACCCAAATGCCACTATTCTGTAAGGATAATCATGACTTGATTGTGAGTCGTGTGAGCGTGATGGATGACCGAGACGTAGCTAGATGGCCAGGACTTCAGGGCAGTTGCTGCATGCAAGGCTGCATGCAGACGTGCGCATATGAAGTGGTGAGTCTAGTATTGTTGCTGCATTGGCTAGCTATAAAACTGCAATGTATTTTGTGTGAGATGAGAGCTTAGGTGTGTCCTGTGCCGTGGAGATTAGGAAGCTCGTGTGTAGAGAGTCCAGAAAATACAAGAAAATTTTCGACGTTTGTCGCCGTGGTTGTCTGTCGTCATGTCATCAGTAACGAGTGTATCTCGAGTTCTTGTTTTTATCTGTAAGTTTCTGGAATTTCTAACATTTGGTATTAGAGCTAGTGTTTGTGCACGAGGCGATGTCAACCACCACAAAGAAGCTCGGTGATGACTTGAAGGCTGACGACAGCGGCACGCCACGAACTATCGTGGTGGAAGCAAGCAACGTAGCGCCACAAGGATCGGCTGGCTTTGGCCGCCATCCTTGCCGTGGTGCCGACTAAAATACGTTCAGGGCTAGCCGTCAAGAAGACCACCAAGGAGCTCGTCGGGCGGTTCCATGTGGTGGAGGACCATTGTAGCATCGAGGCGGCTGCGGAGAGCGTTGAGCTTGCTGCTCACCAAGGAGTAGCAGGAGGCGTGCCGACGTCAATGTCGTGGCAAAGAGCACACGAGGAGTGGCGATGCGGAGAACAACGGCCTTATCAAGGGTGGTGGGCGGAGCACCAAGTGTTGATGAAGAACCATGTCTTCTGTGAGTCAGAACGCACGGCAAAGTTAAGATTACGGGGAGTTTGTTAGGATAATCATGACTTGATGGATGGACGGGGAGTTTGTTAGGATAATCATGACTTGATGGATGGCCGAGACGTAGCTAGATGGCCAGGACTTTCAGGGCAGTTGCTGCATGCAAGGCTGCATGCAGACGTGTGCATATGAAGCGGTGAGTCTAGTATTGTTGTTGCATTGGCTAGGCTATAAAACTGTAATGTAATTTGTGTGAGATGAGAGCCTAGGTGTGTCCTGTGGCGTGGAGATTAGGAAGCTCGTGTGTGGAGAGTCCAGAAAATACAAGAAATTTTTCGGCGTTTGTCGTCGAGGGTAACGAGTGTGTCTCGAGTTCTTGTTTTTATCTGTGAGTTGCAGGAATTTCTAACATATTCTCCATACAAGCCATCCTACGAACTTAACCGTCGTCTAAACTCAAGTGACAAAATAAACTAATAGCAATTTATCCTCTATGATATATTTAAAAAAAATTACAAATTACTAACCTGAACTATAGTGAAATTTTAAATAACCCCTAAAGTATAAAACCGTTTAATTAGCCCTCGAAAATTCGAAAACCAGTTTACTATTGAACTTTCCACATGGTTTCGCTGACGTGGACGGCGGTTTCACTGACTGGGACACACGTGACGCACTGACGTGGCAAATAGAGGAAAAACTGCTCCCCTGACAACGTATGGAAGGTGTTCGATGAAATGTCAGAGTGCCCCGCCCGCTCTCCGGTGGCCTCCCGCGCGCTACACGCCCCTGCCGCCGCCACACCCCCCGTCGTCCTCGCCACCCTCGCCGCCGGCGCCACCTGCCTCGGCAAGACCATCATGGACGAGATG
>KE373217.1:33207-48918 GCA_000418225.1 Zizania latifolia
GGCGGTAGGAGGGCTCAGTGGAGGGAGCGGCGAGACCACGGGAGCGGGACCACGGATCCTCAACGCGAGAAGCTTCACCGTTGCTTGAAGGCTGCAGTCCCTTTTCAGCTGAAACAATGGAATCACTGAAGAACGTGGCATGGTGAAGCCACGCTCCAGCATGGAGCATTGTGAATGCTCTAAGTGCCTTCACCAATCACGGTAGGTCCAAAGCAGCAATGCGTATCATGGAGCTCAAGGTTAGACCGAGTACAATCTTTGACCATTTGCATCTTGACACATATAATGATTAGATGCCATTCACATTGGATGTAAGCTACAACATCAGAATTTGAGGACACCCAAGGCCATGAATATGGACAAAATTACATCACTACATTTTTTACAGCAAGAGGCCAATAGTTACAGCGGGCCCTCAATGCCTAACCTAGATCTTGTGTACATACCAACTCCCAACCCCCAATACCAACAAGAGGCAAAATAGTTGGAATTGGGATCACATGTATATCACCTCCAGAACCTAAAAAGAAAATTTCTACAGGTGCTCTTTTCCCCACCTACAGATCAGCAATACAGCATCTATGTTAAGGCCTAATTGCCATATCTGGTTATTGTGTACTAGTCCTCGATTGCATATTCTGCATCATCGAGCAGCTCTGCACTTTCGTCAAGAAGATCATCACACATCTTCAAGAGCTCATCAGCAAGTGGAGGGATGCCAGGATTGCGAGTATCATTGTATATGTGTGCATTCAGTGTTATCTGAGCCATATCATGCCTGAATTCCTCCCTGTTTTTGTACTCCATCTTTCGCACCTTGTCCCTGATGGTACCAAGATCCATTGGACGCTCGATTATGTCAAAGTAATCAGGAGCCTCTTTCTTTGACACTGGTTTAACAAACAGGTATGATATATTAATGTTTGCCCGCAAGTGGTCAACTATTTTTTCCAATATGTTAGAGAGCTCGACCTGCATCAGTATGTAAATAGTAAATTAAGCTCAAATTCATAGTCTGTGAACAAACATCAATTGTTTCTCTACATTATTTCAACCAATATCACAAACAGATATCACATCCCTATGTAACCTTTGTATAGAAAGAAGTAGTACAAAACTAAAGATGAATGTGTCAAATAAAAAACGGGAGACTGATGGTGAAGTAAATGATCAAACCAAGTATTGGACAGATAAAAGGAACAATATAAGATCCCAAGTAAATTTCTATGGAACTATGCGTTCCGCAGTGGGACTGTCTAGTTGAGAAAAACTAGGCACAACTCTCTAAAGGAGAAAAACAAAAGCAAGCATAATGCTGGTTAAAAGGCCCTCAAACAATTATTGGCCTTTCTCCGATTTCTACAAACAATAAGTTGTGGAAACAATTACCTCTCCTGGTAGTGGAATCAGCAAAGGATTATAAACAAACATTACTAAAAAATGCATAATCCTACTAAAATAGGGTTAAGAACAAGTACCTCTCCTCCTCTCCGGCGCTTAGCTGATAGTGTGTATTCTGTAATATCAGCTGGTGTACGTCTCTTTGCTGCATGATCTCTTTCAAGTACCTTTCTGTCATTTTTGTATGGCCTAGGATCAAGTAGGTCATCATCTTGAAATTCATGTTTTTTCTTTTTCTTGTTTTTCTTCTTTGCCTTCTGGAGCTCCTCCCTCCTTGCTTCAGACAGCCTAGCTTCAATTAGCCTCTGTTCTTGTCTCTCTCGTTGCTCCTCAAAAGCTCTCCAGGATTCACCACTTTCTATTACTCCTTTGCTTCGTTTTCCCACCAGACCCCACCCTCTATCATGTGAGGAATTCATTTGAATGGGTTCTCCAGCAAAGCCATTATCATCCTCTCTGTTTCTCTTCTCAAAGCTTGACAGCTCAACAATTTTCCTGGTCTTTCTGGGCTCCTGACCACTCCTTAGTTCAGTAGGTCTTTGCTGGTCTCCAAGCACCTTTGGCTGCTTGATAATAATTTTCTTACGAGGTAGATCCTTCTCTACTTCAGCAGGAGGTCTTATTACAACAGATGGCTTAGGAGTATCAGGAGGATAATCTTCACATTTCGCCTTGCTAGATATTTTAATCTTATTAACCTTTCCAGTAGATTTCAAGTCTGTAGCATCCATCATATGTTTATCAGAAACCAAAGAAGCAGAAAGTGGCATATTTCTATCCATGGACTTATCAGGTGCTCCACATTTGAATTTCACAGGGACAGGTTTAATCCTTTCAATTCTTTCAGGTCCTTCAGTTTCAGGACCTTCACATGGAACTTTGGCTACCAACCTCTTGTTTGGTGTCTTTATTTGAACATGGCTCGCTACATCAGGAGGATTAGACCTGATGGAAGTCACATCTATTTCTGACATTTCTGGATCCTCCCCATACTTGGGGCACAGTTTGTTGGTCCGCATGTGCCCAAGCTATGGGAAAACAAAGGGACATGCAAAGTCAGAAATATGATCCAGTTTTCAGAACAATTTATACAAGAATTCATTCCACTATGCCTACCTGGCCACAAGCTCCGCATACAAGAGTATCTCCCCTTCCACCCTGTCTCTTTTCCTTAAAATAAGATGCCACATAAGATTCATGGTAGGAAGATAGAATCAGCATTATATAAAAGCTATTCCTATTAAAAAAAGTTGAGAAATTCATCATATGAAGCATAGGATTCCTCGATAGCAGCATTCACATTTAATAATAATGATAATAATAATAATTAGCAACCCTTGCGGCATGGTAGCAAGAAACAAACCAATATGAACTTTAGTAATTCACTATTAAACTTAAACTAGTATTCATCAGCTATTTACGCACTTGTACAAACAAGTTGTAGACTTTTAAATCACACCACATCTCGAGTCTGCAAGCCACATGGTACAAAACCACCTTCCCACCTCCCTTTTTCTAAATAGACTTTTCCATTTTGTATTTGTACGTGCTATTTATTCTACCAACCTTAAAAGAGCTATAGAAAAAATTATGCACGTTGTAGAGTATGAGAAATACTATTTGTCATGTGGAGCCTCCCCTTATTCTAGGCACCTGAAGAACAGCAAAACAGCAACAGGAGCATCGCATTTCCAGGCTTAGAGATCAGCAGTTGTCTTAGTTTTCTTTGCTTCCAACTTAAATTTAAATCATAGCTATCTTGCTTGGATTGGATCAGATTTCTTTGTTAGTTCCAGGCTCTATTTAAAGAGATAGAACACTCGGTTGGGCATTGGAGACATAAATTAAACAATCTATCTCCTTTCTGGGCTCATTTCTCCCTAATCCAACTCTTCCTCTGCACATTCTATTTCTTACGCAAAACATCGACAGGTTCCATCGATAATCAATACTATCTAAGATCTGTCCTACCACCACAGGCCTGTAATACTATTGCCCGTATTTAATCCAAAAACTGTATAGTTTTTAATGATAGGTTGTCCTCCCTCTGATCATGAAATAAAATCTGGTTTTGGACATCGACATGGTATCCTAAATTTAACTGTGTTTGCACTACATAGTTGCCCTTCAAATAACAACGCTTTTTGTCAAGATCTATCTCTGAACCATATTAGTATCAGTACTTCACCAGTAAAACATAATCACACAGCCAGAAGTTCAGCAAACCTTGTTTCTAACAAACTAATCAGTATGATAGAGAGAAACTAATTCAGGAAGATGGAAAAAACATGTACTTTGCTTCTACAAAATCCCGAGTTACGAACTACAAGGATAAATTTCAGTTCCTCCAGAAGTAAAAAAACTAATGCACAAATCGCAATTATAATCTGACTTACTTTAAACCCATCCTTTCCCGGGACGTTTTTCCTTTTAACTAGAATAATATCATCATTTGCGTCAAATGATGTCTTGCCTCTTAGTTTTGAGGCTAAACTTCCTTCAGCAAAATTTTCAATCTGCATGCAGTGGCATAACTCACCCTGTTATTTTAGAGACTGTTTCTGCTAGTACAGACGGAAAAAAGAAAAATATTAGGCCTAGAGTTTCAGATAGAATTTCTAATACCTCTTTTGCTTCTCTTGGTGTGTTCTTCGGGGTTAATGCACTAACGTATGCAGACGATTTAATCATTTGGCCAACCTTACCCTGCTTTATTTTATTTCCCTGATTATATATAGAAGTGCCATAATTTGTCACTTCCACAGGCTGTTTCTTCCTCTTCGTATCATTATCATTCTCTGCAACATAATAGGCCATCAATCATAAATACTAATTACTATATTGGGTCTCTGGAAAGCAAAATATATGAATAAACTTGCAATTAACTACCTTCAAGCAGTTTTTCTACTAGAGCAGCTTCTGCTTCATCATCTTGAATTTCCTCGTTAACTTGAGCACGGGTAGGACACCTTCTCATTTTAAGCCCTCTCATTCCATCTACTTTATCATTTCTCAGGTCTGATTTACCAACATCTTCATCATCAAATTCTTCTGCATCTAGCAAATTTTCAAGATCCCCAGCAAATGAGTCCAGATCACTGTTGGCTTCTGTGTCACTGCCATTTTCATCCCCATCCATAGCTGAAAGTGACTGAACTTGTCTATCCCATATTTCCTGACATTTCTCTTTAGTTTGCTGCTGAAGCTGCAGAAAAGACATCCTTTGTCCACGTGCAAACTTACTAACTGGAATTTCATCGATCGTAACACCTGATGCAGCTTGTTCACTTGAAAGCTTCCTAACCATTGCAATCCGATGCCACCTTGTTAATTTATCAATTTGCTCTTCTGGAACGCCGAATTTGAGAAGCAACTATTTACAACAATATCAATGTCAAACTCAATGAATAAAGTGCAAAAAGACAAAGAAAATAGCATGGTTGACATCTGCACATGGGATATATGCTTCCAAATTAGGACCTAGTGTGTCAATGACATGTGGCAGACTGGCAGTAGGTCCTGCTTAAGTGCTTATTATCACAGCCATTGGTATTTTAACAAAGTGTGTTTATTTTAGGTGGTATGGAGGCAATTAATCCTTCTCATTTGCATGGATGATGGATCCACATGATTCTTCTCATACCCCAGTCAATAAATAACCATCTGAGATATTATCAATGCACATATATAATCATGTTTCATGATGATACTAAGCCATGCAAGTGCCTGGAATCCCAGGCAATGATTCTTGTGTGTTGTACTGCTAAAATCATGAGGGTTGATGGTACCTCTCGGGCTGCATCCATGCTCAACCTGCGGAGGTCAGCATCTGTTCCGGTCACAGTGGTGCCTTTTGCAGCACCTGACTTCTTCTTATGCGTCGAATTGGATACAGGTGCTTTTGGAGTTACTCGTACATAGCTAAATCCTAGCCCACGACCAGATGGATCACCAACACCTGTAATTTCTAATCTTTCTATATTTTCTCTGTCCTGCATACACCCACCCAATGACATTAGATTTGAACAGTTAATAAAAACATATACCAACAAACAAGGAACCATATACATGTACAATTACACTTTATGTGACATAAAGATAATACAAATGCACATGCGTTCAACATACATAGCCCACCTTGCTAGAGTTGCCACTGGGTATCCTCCATGCTTACCCAAAATACATTACTCAATAACATGGGGACAGGTAAGAAGTTTAAATTTGGTAACAAAAGGATATCGCCTGATTTCTCTACATGTCCTCTCCTCCCTCTCCATTCCATACTGGATCTCTTCCCTCATCCGCTCCCTCCCTCTCTGTTCTCTTCCCTCCTTAATCCAAGGGTCTCTTTACAACCTCAGTATCTTTGCCCCCTCCCTTGATTTCTCTCCGCTCACTTGATTTCTTCACCACCTCCCTTACTAGTTACTACGCCCTTACCCCATCTCTTACAGTCTACCCTCTACCAGTTGGGTATAACCACGTCCACTGGACAAGAACACTGTCATGCTTAAGTGTGATAAGTTTATATTATGGTGTATATGGATTTTCATGCATATTGGTTAACACACACCCTAACAGTGGCATTTCAATAACCAACACCCAAATGGAACTCAAATAGCGGTGTGCCTCCAAAGTTGGAAACCATATTAGTCAGTCTACAACATGAAAATCAAACAATGTGAAATAACTGGCCAGAGCATACATACAAATTTAGTTAATTTCAACAAAGATAGAAATCATATCCCACAAGTATTTCTTTTGTTGATACAAAATAGTACCCTGAATTCCCTTTTTTAATTGTTAATTCAGTAGAGAATGATGATGAAGGTTATCTTAATCCTGTCTAAAATACATCGATTGTTACTTAGTTTATACCAACAATAGCTAGTTTCAGGTCTATAAATTGTCACAGAATGGACAAACTATGTTATGGTGGCTCAATGTGATCATTGAAAAATATAGTGAAGTACCTGGTTTGTACAAGCAACAAAATTGCTGGTAAGATTCCAGCTAGTGATTTGCAATTCCCTCTCAATATGTGCTGCAGCAGCAAGCTCAATAGCTTCATCAGGAAGCTGATTCATGGCAGACGCAAGTCCCACAGGCTGAGTAAGCTTCTGAATTCCTAAGTGCTTGAGACGATACTGGCCAGCTTGCATACTCTCATAACAGCAAACCTGAAGAAGTGAAGGGTTCAGACAAAATAACCTCAATAGCAAGCCATGGCAGTATCCTCAGATTAAAACATTACAACTATTAAACACTGAAACTACAAATGAACAAGATTCAAGTACCCTATACGCACAAATAATTACAAACTGACAGTGACATTACCAGTAGAACGAAAACAAAACAGTACTTGGTAGTTTCTTTGAAACATCCATAGTTAACTGATTTCAAGAAATTTGGAGGCAAAGTGTAGGTTATATAGAAAGTGCCATCATCCTTTCAAAATGTTTGCTGGGCATACTTGTTTTTATATTAGGGTAGTCAGCGGCAGGTTGCAATAATGATAAAAAAGCATCGTTCTGCCACTTAGGTCCATGAACTTGAATTATAGTATCGCAGATCCTAGTGTTTGACTAAATGCAACAATTAGATGCATCAGTCAGTAAAAACATATAAACAGGTATAGTATGATACAGCTTTTCTTCCAGCTTTTTTATTTTAAATTTTAACAACCACGCAAAAAGTTTTGGGGTCTTCAATTTTGAAAGAGGGAGCAAGTATTTATCATGCTGGCAATCCTTATAGTCAACATTCACAAATACGTAAGACATAAGGCATTACATCAAGAAATAGTTTATTTGCACAAATGGCGAAAGTAATTTTGGGAAATTCACATTTTCGGGTGTCAATAATCTTCTCAATTCTTCCTCCGATGGAATCCGAAAATCAGGTCTCTGAATAAAGAATAAATGCCCCTTTGGTCCTTTCTGTAAAAATGGATGCAGGACAGTATTAAGTTTGGTCAAACCAAATACCCAAAACTGAAAGTCGAAAATACCAGAAAAACATATGCAACTACAGGAGTAATGATAACATGGGTGAAAGATTTCAACCCTTAAATCTGCGCAATGCTTCAACCGTTTCCTCACAATAGCATCTGTTATAGGACTCTGAATAGGTAATTCATCAGCTCGAATCTGAGGAAGAACACCAGGCTTCTCCCTAGCACGGAACTCTCGATACACATATACAAGAATTCTATTCAGAAGATAATTCTGCATATTTTTAGTCCCAGGTGAAAATACTTCCATATGAGGTTCCTGCCAGAAGAATACAAATCTGTTATTTCATGGATGACAAGTCAAGAGTCACCACAAACAGACCTGCTCAAATGATGTCATGCAAGAAACAGCAACACACAAATATGTATGTCATTCACAGGATGCATGTTTAAGTGTATTATTATAGCTATAACAGATATAATGGAGCCATGAAAGCAAATAGAATGGAAGATAGATTCTTTGCAAATTATAGACAGCAAAAACATACAAAACCATTTTTCAAGTTACATTCCATAGAAATAAGATCATATAAACTAACAACATATGCTCCACCCTACTGTACTTCCTCAAAAAGAAAATGACAGAAACAAGCACAATAGCAAACAAAGAACGTGCAACCCTGCAACAAATACAGTATTTGTATTTCACAAAGTGCAATGCATGCCATAGCTAATTAGCTAAAACATGCAAATCCAAGAATCAAAAACAATTATTCGCAAAGAACAGTACAGTTATTGAACTTCAAAGCAGACTTCTATCAATATAATAAGATAAATTTCTATAAAATGCTCTAAAAATAACCTTCATCTGCACACTTTCTATCAATACAGCAGAATCTGCATAGCCTTTTTTGTAAAAGTAATAAACAGGTCTAAATAACAAGCTTTAAACTATCTACTGTAAACATTCCAGCAAACCATACAGTTATGGTCCTCACTTCACACAAATGCAATTGGCCTAAATATATTTAAATGACTAAACTAAACTAAAATAAAAACTCTTGGTTGAAGAATTTTCCAGTATTTTAACCCGATAAACAAACATAATACCCCTTAAACTACATTGAAATTAATTGGCCTTCGAGTCAATCTTCATAAATCGAAGAACTGACTTTTGACTACATTTAAGTCAAGAGAATACAACAGACGTTTTAGAATGTGATATAAGCTTACAGCAAATGCACCTTAATCAGTTTCTCACCAACTACCTTAGAGCAAGCAATAACATTGCACATCATACAGATATAGACTAGATGGGGTGACTGCTTACCTGTTGGCCAACAGCATACAACTTGTCTATGCGACGAAGAGAAAACATCCCTTTGGCCGAACGAACTAAAAGATAATCAGACGCAACCTTATGAGGAAATACAGGTGCTCTATACATATTTGTTTCAAGACATGATTGATGCGATCCAGAACGAATGTTTCCCAGAAAAGGAGACTTGTCCGCAGGATCGATAGCAAGGGTTGTACCCAGTCCATCACTGTTGGTTCTCAAGGATGCAGCTGTTTGGTCAGAAGGTGAAGTCTTCTGATAATATGTGCAGAGTCGTGCACCCATTCCTGCATTTGCAAGAAGCAAAGGCCTCCCCTCACAGTATCTGTATTGGAACAACACATGTGGTACATTAGTGAATAAAATATATACATGATTAAACAATTAAAAAGTAGATCATAAATCAATTTCACATAATCAATAGCAAGCATGCACATGCTAACATAGAAACATCGTATTCACCACTTGCTAAACTAACAGTACCTTTTATTAACAAAACTGCAACATTAAGAATTTGCATGGATAAGTTTATCACAAGTTGACAACTACTACTCCCATGATATGAGCGAAAGTAAACAGGACTTACTCCATCAAAAATACATGTCCATCCTTAACAGACAAGTCAGTTTTTTTCCTGAATGCACCAGGCGGACGTAGAGGCTTATTCTCACCAGGCAACCTCTGTGCTTTTGGCCATAAATGTACTTCAGTGCGAACAACATGCAGAATAGAGTTTGGTCGCACATTTTGCACAGCCAATGATATGTCATCCTGAAGCTCTTTTCCAGAACAGAACAGCTTGATTTTCTCAGAAGGTTTGAATTCTGCGTAGAAAAGGTTACAGAATCATAACAAAACTCTTAAAACAGGAGTTGGTCATTTGTCCATCCTTTCAGGGCCTTAAAACTAACCAACAATATTGGCGGGCAAAACTAACCAACAATATTGGCGGGCAACTGATCCACAGGTAAATATGAAATAGAACAAGGATGTTCTAATTAAGGAAAAGTAAACAAAAACAATGGGATCATGACACACCTAGCTTTTTGGAAGCTTTTGATTTTACAGAAACAGGAGTTTCCTCTGCGTTGACCAGAAACTTGACTCCTTTTCCTCCCAAAGTCATCACTATAGCAGTCATTGGCCCATGACTACAAGCATCTCCTAGAAACTTAGCAGCAAGTTTATTTTCATGCGGATACCACCTAGCTTTTGGTCTATGGAAGTTTGCAATTTCCTTACTGCATAAAAGTTGATCAAAGAACTTATTACAACTAAAGTCAGCAACAAACAGAAAACAACAAAAGTTCAGTAGTCAAGGTATACATGACAACTGAAGCCCCACAGTGCACTTGTTGAATATAACTAAGATCAGAGGAGGTAAAAATGAATTATTAATTGATTATAGTTATCCAGAGCAAGGAAATTCACAATCTAGGAAATGCAGACAAAGCCAATCAATACTGAATCCAATATTTTCCACTGGAAAACTCATCGTGTTTTCCTGAATACAAAAATCTGATCTCCAAACTTCGAAGTCCTAAAGTGGTGTTTTATCCCAATAGCATACGCACATATATCCAACCATTGGTCTTAAAAGGAATATATATATATATCCAACTATAAGCAAGAAAATGCATCTTATGCTTTCTAACATCCATCATGAAACAGTAGTACAGGTAGCCCAGTGACACTAACCGAAAATCCAGGGTAAAAAATATATATGTTGACAAAAGACACCCAAATGCCAGTTCCATTGCTATAGAAATATTTCCTCAAGCTCAAGGCAACAGAACTGACAGTTGTTCCCTCGAGCAGGTATTATTAATAAAAGACAGATTACCTACATTTTGCTACTAAAAAGTAGTACATGAAAAAATATTCTGGTGATTTGGGTGCCTGATTAATTCTAGCACCAACAATACTGTCACTTCAATGAAATAACTGAAAACGAATACAAGATTCATACAAATACAGTCCTGTTATTAGAAGATGAGAAATTATACATGTGGAAATTGGCATAAACATGGCAGGGGAGAAAGACTTACATGCTCAATTTCGGCTTCATGGTCTGTAGTTTCTGAGCAGGAACAGAATGCACCACCTTTAAGCCCATTGAAGCACGCTTTTTAGTATGAGATCTAGCTTGCTGTGACATTTTCCTACTAGAATAAAATTTATCGTTGGAAATGTTGAATCTGCCACTCAATGTAATTGCTTGGTTGTTATGGTCAACATTTTCCACTGATGAAGTTTTCATTGGCTGACTAACAATCATGGCACGAGCATGAGAGCGGAGGTGATCTCCATTCTTTTCATCTAGTATTTCAAAAAGCATGTGATCATCTTTAAGGTCAAAGATTAGCTTAGGCTTTGGTGCATCCTCACTGGGATCCCAAACTATGTTATCCAACCAAGATCCATCTAACAACTCCTTGTTCAGTAAAGATAGCTTGTTTAAATGCTGCATGGTATCAATTTTAACTGATTCAGTTATGTCTGTTGGTTCATCTAAGCTATCCTTCTCCTGAGTATCCTTTCTTAATGGAGGATAACTGTTCTCGGGGGAACGGTAGTTAGTTGAATCAGGCATTTTTGTGCGCCCAAAAGGCTCTGCCATTATTGAAAAACTATGAAATTTGCTTTGTACATCATGACACCCGGAGACATAACCATAACCATTGGTCTGGTCTTCGCTGTGAGCATCCAAACTCTCTTCAGATATTACACAGCTTGTTAAGAAAGGCTGAATTTCAGTTGTTGGTGAATTGCCCCAAACAATATCATTTTCCCAATCTTCATGCTCAAATGGATAAAAGTCAGGGCAAACTAGAGATTGTAGAGCAGTAGGAATATCTTTATCTTTCATCGGTTGTTCACAAAGGCACGAGTCTTTCAGTCTTAAGGAAACATCCAAAGTTGACTCATCAATGTCACTCTCAACAAAATCATTGTTCATATTGGTATGCTTCAAAGCTGGTAGATTTTGAATAGTACTACGTAGAAATACCTCCTCATCTTCTTCAACAATGTCTGTGACATTTGTGATCTGGAGCTCTGAAAGTAATTATCACAAGACAAAAGAAACATGATAAGACAATACATATATTAGTAAATGCTTTGGCCAGGAGCAATGGCCACAACAAGCTATTAAGGCCTATCACCACTCAGAGATACCATCTTTCAGAGCTAGCTTTTCATTAAACTAGACAGTTGCTATCGCATAAATTTATCTAGATTACGCTATTACAGACCATACAGCCGTGAGGTTTCTATAAACATACATGATCCACATGGTTGGAGCAAACTGAATTAAATTCAGAGTAATTTTAAGCAACACAAATAGGTAGAACAGTAAACAATTTTGGGTGATGGTAATTTTCAAGTGGCATCTCTCAAATCACCTACAAGTCATGTATGCATGACTTCCATAGTATATGAAAGGACCATGTTCATGAGGATCTTCTGTAGATTTTCTCTCATAATAACCAGCATGAAGAATACCTTTATTAACTGGGTGCTTATGGCGATCAGTCTTGGCTTTTCTTACAGGCTCCTGAACACCAAAAATTTCAGAGAACCTCAAGATCACACTCCCATCCTCTATGCATAAAACAGGGAGCGAAGTTGCAGTTTTAGGCTCAAATTGATCTTCGGTGACCATTTCTTTCTCCTTCATTAGACACAAGTAGGCCAATGAGAATAAGAGATCGTTATGAAACAACTATAGGTTTATGAGTAGACATAAGTGGGAGCAATTTGCTAAAGCATGAGACTGGTGTGCCACTGAAACTTGGACTCAAACCCATTTGTCAGCACAGCACACATCCAGTGTCTTATAGCAATAAACAGGTTTTGCATTATCACCAAGATAATTTTCCCAAAACAAGCTTGATCAAGCTCAGCAGGAAACTCTTGTTCCCATCAAGCATTCCCCAAACCTAAACTAAACCTAAACCAAATTCTGATTCAATGATATTCTGAGAACATATGCTATATAGCCATCCAATTCTAAGTTCAACAGGGTTGGAAATAGTTCAACAAAAACACAGAATACCTCAAAAGCTTCACATTCAATACTTTCTTCTGGTTCTGATAACGAGGTAGGCATCTTTTCAATGGCAAGGATGTCACTTGATGGTGCCATATCCAATTGCTCAGCTGAAGCTCCACCTAAATAGATAAAGGATGTGGAGAAATGTAAGTAAAAATAGAGAGAGATGGAACAAATGCTAATTCCAGGAAAATGAAGATAAAGAACAATTAGAGATTAACTCTGTTATCAACTGAGCAGTTTTGTGCAAAATTATCACCATGCAACTCATTATTATTTGGCGGTTCTTCCTCCTCATCGTAATTCTCCTCATCAAACACTGAAACTTTACTGTTGACCGAAGCATAAACTGCATTTGTAGAGAAGTAATCTTTTTTCGATAGCAAATGGTCCTCTTCTGTAGCTGTGTCAACTTCAGGTCCATCATATTCTTCATCAATATCTTCGTAATCAACAGCATCGTCTGCTTTCGCATCATAGTCTACAGAACATCAAACAGATCGGGCATCAATTGTTTTGTATGAATAGGTATGGAAAAACAGAATACTGGAGCTGAAAGAAAAGGCAGAAAATAATTAATGGTTCACAAACTGAGTAAGGTGAAGAAACCATGCTGAGAATACAGCCCATATCGAATTTAGAGTTGCCAACTTGCTATTTACCTTGCTCAGAAGGATCAGTTGGTGCTGGGGAAGACTTGATGAGCTATATAAGTAAATGACAGTATTAACTTGTTTGACAGGGAAAAAGAGAAGCCAAATTAACTTTGTAATGATCATAAGATAGCGTACATCAATGTCTTTTAGAGATGGACCAAGCTTGTCAGCCAGCGCAAAAAGGTGTTCCTTTGCATCCTGATAAAACAAGGAAAATAGAAGCAATAAGAATGCAATATTTGCATTGTTACATTAGATGCAGCTATAAATTATTTTCTTGTATAAAAACTCAGAATCAAGCAACATGCTGCAGAACTGATTGACTCCTTTCCAGTCAACAGTCAACTCTCCTACAGTCATACTAAGGGAAAGATTTTAAGGCTTAACGGACACAGTGACTGAGACACTGTCAGGGGATCATAGTTATTATGGCAGTGTGGCGAGGTGAGGCGCCTAACCACCTTCACATCTTTTAGGCGAGTATGGCGTGCTGCGAGGCGACGCCATACTTGCTTCACAGAAATATACAATGACAGCTTTCACAGAAATATACAATGACAGCCATATGTCACAGTTATTTTTATAACAGCAGAAATTTAATTCCAGAACGTTCCAGTCTCCACAGTCCACACTTGTCACATTGCCCCAGCGGCCCACTCCAGCAGACCAGCACCCACTCCTCTGCCTCCCAGTCCTCATGCTTCTCGCGCTCGCGTTCCCCTTCCTCGCCGTCGCGCCCTCCACCGGCCTCCTCCCGCCGCTGCTCCTCCCTCCCCCTGTCCCGTATCTCTCGATCGGTCACCTACTACCGCTCCACTTGCTGCTCCTCTCCCTCCCTCTTGCGGCGACGCGGATCCAGGCGGCAGGGCACAGATCCAGGCAGCGGGGACGCAGATCCAGTGGTGGGGACGCAGAAAACAGGCTTCGACTCATTGCTTCTCCACGTCAGGCACTCCATCGCCGCCACCGTCTGGCGTCCATGTGAATGGCATCCGCGCGACGCCAAACACAATTAGGTGGACGCCACACTCCCATGAGGCCAGTCATCGGCCGTGGCGTCGGTGGCCGGCCACCCGGACGCCTAATCGTAGGCGACGATTAGGCGACGCCTTAACAACTATGCAGGGGATATTACTATATATCATCGTTTTCATTGGCAACCCAACTCACCAGGTGTCCAGTTTTCAGATTCTAGTATTCTACAGTTGTTTTTGAAGTTCTCTGAGCTTGAGCAAATATTAACTCGTCCAATGGTGTGGTGTGTGGAGATCAACAAGATTTGAAATGATGAACTACCTCAACTCGTGTTTTCTATTATCACATAATGAAAAAGTTGCCACATACCACAAACAAAAACAAAATTTCTTCTGCGTTGTAAAGTATACCCACTTCCTCAATAATAAACTGATAACAGCATTACTATTGCCCCCATAGTTATTACGGCGGTAAGACGAGGCGAGGTGAGGCACCTATCCACCTTCACACCTTTTAGGCGAGTATGACATGCAGTGAGGCGACGCCATACTCACTTCACATAAATGTACATGGCATAATAATTTTTGGAACAACAGGAATTTAAATTCAGAACCACATCAAATAGAACAGGTATTACTCAATTCGTTTCACAAAAAGGAAACTTAGATATGCATGTATCACGCAAACTAGCTGGCTGAGTACTCTAGTGCCATTTTATGCTAATCTATCTATTGACTAATTGTGCATAATCTCACATAAATTAAGCAGTAATGAACCACCTATATATAGCAAGAGACATGAGGCTTTGATACCTCTTAAAGCAAGATAATTATCTGAGGAACCAATCAAACACGGACCAATTGGTTGCGAACCTGGACGGCTCCCCATCCGCGGCGGCCGTGAGGCGTCCGCCTCGAGCAATATGGCGTCGGCCGGACACCATATGTGGCAAGGCGGATGCCATGCTCGCAATCACATATGGCGAGGTGATGGCCACGGTGTCCACTGCTGAGCACCCAAACACTTAGGTGACGGCTTAACAACTATGATTGCCCCATTATTAGTTTGATGGACATAAGATTGCTCAATAGTTATGTCGGCTCCTATCAAGAAATAGATTGGTCTAAATTGAAAAGTTATAAAATTTCAGTGCACAATAATAGAAACAGTGTTTCCATGGCGTCGCCTAGGCGGTAAGGCGACACAGAAAGCTGGGCGTCGGGGTTGCCGTGAATGGCCGTCGTATGGCGTCGCCTTTCGGTTGTGGCGACGACTTGCGTCTGTGGTGTCGCCGCAAGGCGCGAGGCACGGGAACACGCGCATGGGAAAACGT
>KE373217.1:66282-79226 GCA_000418225.1 Zizania latifolia
CAGGCCTTCGCATTGCTCTATGGGGCCGCCCTCGCCGTTGATCGCCAGGAGGACCTCGTGGCGAGGGACATCCGCAACTATCGCCGGCAAGCCTCGGAGGCCACACAGCGTCAACATCAGGCCGAGGTGGTGGCCGAGGGGCTCCGAGCCGAAGCCTAGAAAGAGCGCGAGGCCCGGGCGACAGCGGCTTCGAAGGCTGAGGTGCTCAATTAGGCCAACAAATCCTTGGAGGCCGAAGTCGAGCAGCTCCGAGCCGCCAATTTGGCCTTGGAGATGGAGAGGGCCAAAGTCGAGCGGCTCTGTGCCGCTAATTTGGCCTTGGAGATGGAGAAGGCCAAAGCCACCCAAGAGGCGGACCGAACCATCTCTATGCTTAAGGATGTCTTGGGGCGCTTGGGGACCGAGTGCCGAACCCCCAGCTTCGACGCCAGGGACCCTGTCCGCCATCGCCTTGGCTTCCTTCGTGCCGTCGCTCGCATAACGAAGGATACCTTGGTGGGCTTCGCTCAGACGACGGGTAGGGTCACTGGCAAAGGGGTCCTCCGGCTACTTCATGAGGCCGGGTGCCAACATCTTGCGGCGGCGACCTCCGACGGTAGGGTGGAGTTCAGAGGCCCTCGCTTGGTTTCGCCGGCTCCGGAGGTTGCTGCAGCATGGCGTCCACTCCAAGAGCCCTGGAAGGCCCAGGCATGGGAGATGGCCCTCGAGCTCCAGCAGGCCATTCATCGCTGACGCATAGGGTAGCATTCTCCGCCTGCTGGAGCGAATCCTCCTCCGAAGGTGTAGATTTTAGGCCCCCCTGTAATACTTAGCAGTATTTGCAATGTAACTTCACATCAAGTATACTTAATGAAATACGGGGATATTTTGAATTCAGGCCCGAGACATGAATGCCAAAACAGATATCGAGGTACTCGAGGCCTCGGAGGTGCTTTGTCAACAATGGGTAGTGTACGAGGTGTCTAAATCCGAAGGCCGCCCTTGGTTCTCGATGCCACGTGGCCCTACTAATGAAGTTATTCTCGAAGTGGCCCAAGAGCTACTAGCCTCCATTAAGGCCGAGCCCCTTCGCAGCTCCTCCTCTTCCCCAAGCCTAAGTGTTTTCGAAGTTGTCCCCACAGCTGGGGGGTCCAGCCTTCGAACATGCCCGCTACGGACAACGATGAAGCCCTGAACTTCTTGGCCTTTGATGCGGAGCCACCTGCGACTCGGACTTGGGCCGACCTACAGGAAGAGCGAAGGGCCTCCCGGGCTCCGGCGGGGGTTCGTCGAGCCGTGGTGGCCTTCGTCGTAAGAAGAGTAATAAGAAGCGGAGGTCCACTTTTTCGGCAACACGGGCCCGCTAGCTGTTAGGTTTCGATAGCGTTTTTTTGTAAAGCAAATATTCAAAGTGTATTGATGTACTTCGTAGTTATATTTATGACTTCGACTTTTAATGAAATTTATCATTATCTGAACTTCGTGGTTATGTTCTGTTTTATGTACTTCGCACGAATTTTAGACTTCATGCTTGCAATGTGTACTTCGTTTAATTTTGTTGTGAAAAAATCGTGCCGAAGCACATCCCGGCCGTATGCATAGGTGCCGGTCCCCCTCCCTGTGCGGATCGTCTGCGAAACTTGCTGTGTAGTCGGTGCGCGCAGTTTTTTTATAGCAGTGCATGTTATGTATGCGCAGGGGTGTGCTCGAACAATAGGCTGTGAACTCAGGGTCACTTTGGACCAATTTGGATGCTTCGAGTATTTACCCTCAGAATCCATTTGTTTATACCGCTCTGGGCCCGGAGGCACTTTGCAGCGGTAATGGTGGAGCGGATCGCACCGAGATTTTTAGGGTCCGGAATGGAGCCCAAAGTCAGTGCCATTAGCTATACTTCGGGGAGCGACCCTCGAACATTGAGCTTTGGGCTTCACGGCAGTATGCGATGCACACTTTGGCGTGTTAGACTTGGTTTGTCTCACGCCGAGCCGGTGGCATCAGGTAGCGGAATATAATAAAAAATACGGGGCTCACTTCGGATGTTCTCTACGGAGCACTTGCTTGTGAAATGACCTTGGTAAAGGTTTATTCGAAGTAGCTTCGCACAGTACTTGAAGTATGATTAGGCATAGTATTGCCGGAGGTGCTCCGCATGCCAACTGTGCTTCAGCTCCTCCCCTTCTAGAGTGCTAAGCCTGAATGAGCCTGGCCGATTAGAGCGAAGTATGATGTAGGGACATTCCCATTTGTTGCTCAATTTTCTGGACGCTAAGACAGCTCGGAGTACTAGGTGACCTGGCAGCAATGGTTTGGCTTCACCTTGGGGTCGAACCACGTCTTCGTTTGAGCTTGGTACTTCGTCAGGTTTGCGACGACTCAGAGGCGTGTCTCTTCAGATAGGTCGAGCGAAACTTTCTGCTCGTTGCTGGCTTCGGGTAGCATCGCTCGCGGGGAGCCTCCTTTTAGCTCCGTCGAGGTCATAGCCTCGTCGCTGAATAGTAGCCAGAACAGAGTAAAGCCCGTTGACCTCGACTGAGTAGTGCGAATGGACCACAAGATCTTCGATAATTCATCGACCCATAGCCCCTTGGCGAGGCCAACGATCCGGTGATTGAGGCCTGCCAAAATATTACCGTTGGCTCGTTCTACGGCTCCATTGGACTGTGGGTGCCTGACAGTAGCGAAGCACAATTTGGTGCCTAGGCTTTCACAGAAGTCTTTGAATGGCTCCGCATCAAACTGGGTGCCGTTGTCGATCGTGAGCTGCTTCGGTACTCCGAACCTGTAAATTATATTTTGCCAAAAAAATTTCTGGATGTTCTTTGAAGTGATTGCGGTTAGGGGTTCGGCTTTGACCCACTTCGAGAAGTACTCGACCGACACAACCACGAACTTCAAGTTCCCTTTGGCATGCGGGAACTGCCCGAGGAGGTCCATACCCCACCGAGCCAACAGCCACACCGGCGCAATGACTTGAAGCGTAGTCGGTGGTTGATGGCTTCGCCTTCCCATCCACTAACAGCCTTGACACGTGTGGACAAGGGCTTCGGCATCGGCCATTATTGTGGGCCAATACAGTCCTTGATGAAGTGTCTTCCTGGCCAACGCTCGCAGGGCGAGGTGGCTCCCACAGAGGCCTTTGTGGATGTCACAGAGCAATTCCTGCCCCTCGGGTGCGGGAATGCAACGCAGGAGCGGAACACATACACCAGACTTGTATAGTGAGCCCCCTATGATATGGTAGTTGCGCATTCTACGTTTAAGTCTTACGGAATTGGGTCCGTCTAGAGTAGCACCTTCGTCAAGCAGCATGGCCATGATAGGGCTTCGCCAGTCTTCATGTACGCAGAGCACTTCCACCGCAATCAGCTTTGTCGCAGATGGAGTATGAAGTTCTTCATAGAACGCTCCGGCTGGGAGTTCTTCGCCTCCGGCAGCCGCTTTAGCGAGGGCGTCTGCTTGATGATTATCACCCCTCGGAATACTTCTGATGGAAATGCCCTTGAATGCTAGCTCTGCCTTGCGTACCTCTGCCAAGTATTGGGCGAGGTCCGGGTGCTGAGCTTAAAAGCTTTTATCTACATGGCCATCTATGATTTGGGAATCAGTTTTTACAAGCACTTTGGCGGCGCCTAATGCCCTCACTTTTCGGTGGCCTAACAAGATGACTTCATACTCGGTAACATTATTTATAGCTTTGAAGTTTAACCTACCAGAATACGAAGCCCTCTGGCCGGAGGGTGAAATAGTCCAAATACCTTCGCTAGGAGTTTCGGGGGACCAATTTGCCGGGGGGTCCATTCTGCGATGAAGTCCGCAATGACCTATGATTTAATTGTGGTTCACGCAGTAAAATTTATTCCGAAGGGTGCCAGCTCGACCGCCCACTTGCCAATTCTGCCTGTGGAATCTTTGTTTTGGAGCATATCTCCGAGTGGGTAAGACATTGGCACAATAATATTGTGTGCGAGAAAATAGTGCCTCAACTTTCTCGAAGCCATGACCAGGAAGTATGCCATTTTCTCGAGCTCAGTATACCTTGTCTTGGCTCCGGACAGGGCTTCGGAGACAAAATAAACCGGTCTCTGAGCAAGCTTCCCCTCAAAGTCTCCCTCACAAACAAGGACCACGCTGAAGGTGGAGGCCGCAGCCGCGAGGTATAGCAGCAATGTTTCTTCCGGCAGTGGAGTCGTTAGTGTCGCTAGGTTGGCGAGGTACTCCTTGATTTCATCAAAACTCTGTTGGCACTCTGGCATCCATGCGAAGTCATTTGTCCCCTTCGGCGCTTTGAATATTGGCAAGCTTCGTTCAGCGGAGCGCGTGAGGAAGCGGCTGAGGGCTGCGAGGAGACCTGCAAACTTTTGGACCTGTTTTAAATTTTCAGGCAGAGCCATGCGCTGAAGTACGCTAATTTGGGTGGGACTGGCTTCGATACCTCGACTCGAAACCAAGTACCCAAGCAATTTGCCGGCGCGAGCCCCAAAGATGCACTTCTCGGGGTTTAGACGGACCCCTACTGACCGGAGGCTTTCGAAGGTCTTCGCTAAGTCTACGCTATGCTCGTACTTTTTAGCACTTTTTATTACAATATCATCCTTATAGGTATTGACATTTCGGCCCAACTGATGCCCGAGGGCCTTGAAAATTAGCCTAAAAAAAGTAGCCCGAGCATTCCTTAGGTCGAAGGGCATTCGTACATAGCAGTAAACTCCCGAAGGGGTACTAAAGCTAGTCTTATCTTTGTCTTCGCGCTTCAACCAAACCTGATGGTAGCCGGAGTATACATCAAGAAAGCTTAGTAGCTCAGAGCCCGCAATGGCATCGATGAGCTGATCAATACGAGGCATGGGGTAGGGGTCACGGGGGCATGCTTTATTCAACGAAGTAAAGTCAATACATATGCGCCACTTCCTCGTGTTCTTTTTCTTTAAAAAAATGGGGTTCGACAGCCACTCTGTGTGGCTAACTTCCCATATAACCCCTGCTCGGAGTAGCTTCTCTACCTCGATCTTCGCCAGGTCCACGCGCTCGGCAGATAGCTTCTATAGCCCCTGGCGCACTAGCCTTGCCCTAGGGTTGACCAGCAGGGAGTGCTCGATGACGCTTTGATCAACCCCGGGGATATCTTCTTCTGACCATGCGAAGACGTCGAGGTTGCTTCAGATCGCCCCTTCCAGCGAAGCCGTGACTTCTAGATCTGGTCCTCCTCCGAACTAGATGGGGTACTCGAGGCCCCCTTCGACAAGAACCTTCGTAATAACTTCTCTGTCGGGTCTAGGTTTGAACGCGGGGCCCTTGGCATGGGCATGGGCTTCGTCTTGAGGCTACACATTATGTATTTGGTGAGGTTCGAAGGGGGCAGTGTGACCATACTCCACCCTGCATGCCACACTCTGGGTGCCTAATACCATAAGCACTCCGCCTTGCGTTGGTAAGTTTAGGCAAAGGTAGTTGTGGTGTGCAATGGCTCCGAACTGATTCAGGGTCCTCCTTTCGAAGATGGCGTTGTAGGCGTACGGGGCGTTGACGACGTCGAAGATGAATTCCTCTAACCGTGAGAGGTTGCCTTCGCCGAAGGTGACCTGGAGGCCGATCTATCCCACCACCTCGAGGGGGGGCTGGGAAGATGATATCCGCTGAACTCCCCCCGTCAATGAGCACCCGACGCACCTCGGTGCCCGTGATATCGGGGAAGATGATGAGAGGGTCCGCATGTGGGAACTTGATCCCCATGGCATCTTTGGCTGAAAAGGAGATGGGCACATGGATCCACTCTGGCATCGAGGAGGTGGATGCCGAAGTCCCAACGTGTCCCACCTCGCGGACATAGTCTCGGCGCTGCCGCTTGGATAGATTACCTAGGGCTCCGCCACCTGAAATGGGTAGGACTACCCTCTTCTAAGGGCCAGAATTATCTTCAACCTTCGGTGGCGGCATCAAATTCGCAACAGAACTCGAGGGTGGGCCTCGTCAGCCTCCGCACGTCCTACGACTTGGACGTGCTCTGGGCGCGTAGCTCCGGGTGCCCGATCTATGGTCCCTCGGCCACCGGTTCGCTCTAAATACTCCCCTCGCAACGCTAGTATAGCCTTGCAAGTGTTGGTATTGTGGCTCCGATTCTCACCGTGGATGTTGCAGAAGAAGGACTGGCCGGAGGCAAAGGGTCTAGCTGAGGGCTTCGCGCTAGTCCCACGTCCCTTTCCTTTAGCTTGCTGATACTTCGGAGCCCTTGGTTCAAAGATATTCAAGACTTCGTTGCAGAAGTGCTTTCAACTTCGTCGGGACAACGAAGGCGGATGCTCCATAAAAGCAGGCTTCAGGGACCTTGAAGCTTGGACTTCGGGGGCGTAAACTTGGGCGATGGTGGTGGTTCTACGGAGCTGGCCTTCTTCAGAGCGAGTATACTCTTCGAAGTACATCATGAGCTGGGCCACTGAGGATATAGACTTCCTATGAAGCTTGTCTAGGAGACTCGTGTTGGTCACCCCTTCGTGAGCGGCATCCACAACGGACGAAGTGGAGAGGCCCTTTATCTAGGACTTCGTAAAGGCAAAACGCTGCGAGTATTGCCACAGTGTCTTCCCTGACTACTGCTTTACTTGGAATAGGCTACCAGTTGACATGAGGGCTACGAAGGTCCCTTGAAAGTTATTGGTGAACTTCTTGCATAGGTGCTCCCATGACCTTACGGAGCTAGGCTTCAAGGACCAGAACCAGCGGAGGGCTATCCCTTCGAGAGCTAGAGGGAAACACTTTGCCATGGTGTTCCTTTCACCTCCGCTGGCCTCGATAGCGAGGGCATATGAGCGGGCGAACTCATCAAGGTCCGAGTTCCCAGAGTACTTGGGGAGCTTCGCCGCTCAGAACTTCGAGTGGAAGCGAACCATCTACAGATCTGGATGGAAAGGCGACCCTTCCTCAAAGGAGGCATTCTACCTTTGCTCTTGGGGCTCTTGATCACCATGGTCACTCATGGTGACGGCGACAAGTGCCCTTGGAGGGTTGTCGGTAGTGTGGACCTGGCTGGCCGCATTCTACCTCCACCTCATGACCTCGGCTCGGAGCGAGGCCAGCTCGGAGGCCTGCTCGCTTTCTAGGGCTCCACTTCCCCTGAAGTCCGGCTCTGGATCCTGCGATCGAACATAATCGGTCCACAGCGCCCTTGGGGGCGGAGGCCTCGCTCCTTAGGGTCCCGTACCTCCTGATGGGTCGGGTGTAAGCGGCTCGACGGCAGGATCTCTGGGCATTAGGTCCGGAGCGAGCTCCCCATCCCTGGGAAGGGCACCTTCCGCCGGAGAACTAGTGGCCCGCTCCGCAATATCCAGAGGGACGACCGTGTCACAAGGGCCAGTGGTAAGCTCTGTGGCCCCTGAGGCCAAAGCCACCGCTGGGGGGGCCTATTCGTCCGACCGGCCTCGCCTGCTGGACTCCGGAGGCGGTACTTCTTGGTGCATTGAGGCCAGCGCTACTCGAGAGGACCTCCGATTAGGGGCTATGCTCTTGCTTTTCCTTGGAGGCATGGTCCGAATGTTGGTGGTAGAGAGGCTAGTTTTTGGACTAGGCTTCCCACGGACGGCGCCAACTGTTGGCGTAATACAGAATTATGCAATAGGTTTAAGTGTTAAGAACCTCGAGGGGTTCATGGAATAAACAAGGGTTTGAACAGTGCTCTAGGCCTTCGAATGGATAATAGCCTTCGAGCAAGAGTAGTATTGTCTTGTACTCCATAAGTTCGATCCCCCTCCACCCTACAAGGGAGGAGGTATTTATAGGTATAATTACCATGGGGTAATACGAAGTTACCCCCTACTTGTAACCGACTATTACAGTATGAATAGTGAATTTATATAGGAGTAGTTTAGTAACCCTCAGTGTGAACGAATTCGAGTCCATGTCTTGTCGGAGGGGACAGGAATACCACGGTTTTGGAGTCCTGTGTCAGGTGGTCTCAGAGGCCTCGCACATTGTAGGCTGAAGGGGGCTTCGTCGAGAGCTTAAGCGGAGTGTCAATCTGCTCCTCCAAAGGGGGCTTCGCAACTACTATCATTTGAGCCCTGTTAGGGTAAAGTAATTTCCCCTAACAGCCACCAAATCCCCCAAATGAGTCTGGCGAGTGAGGACGAGCAGGGGACGAGCAAGGGAAGCATGAGAGATAAGTCGATTCGTTGTCGACACCCACAACATCAAGATCTATGGAGGCGGACAAGGAGTGCCCCATTCGCCGCTACAGCCTGCCGCCTTCTCTCCATGTCGGTGCTTCCTCAGCGGTGGAGAGAGGATGTGGTGGCGTGCCAACAACCCAGCACCTGTTGAAGGGTATGAAGGCAAGGGTGGAGGCCGTGAGGAGCATGGAGGAGTTGCCACAGGAGAATGAGGCATGGAGGTTGCTTGGTCATGAAGTATTGTGGCAGTGCGGTTGGGACAGTGGATGCGAACGAGCAGGTTTCCAGTTTCCAGGATCTAGGTACTAGCTCAAAACACTTGAGTACTAGAAGTAAAACACTTTACTTACATGTTTTAGGTTGGTGTAGTTTTTTTGACTTATCAATTCTTTTGGTGTGATTGCCGAACAATGACTCATTTTTAGAGTGCGGCGACTTTGAATGATCAAAATTTATTAACAAAATGTATAATGTGCATTTGTCATGATATGTTCCTCTACGCTAAAATAATCATATAATTTGCTTGTAATGGTACTTGAATATGATAATTTTTGTCTTAGTTGACCTAAAAGTTCATGTTTTACTGAGATCTATGGGCTGAAATGAGCAGAAACTATGTTTTACTTGAGGAGTTATTTGGAATAAGAAGAGAAAAAGAGAATGCATGTATTATGATAACCAGAAAACCATATGGCATCTAACTTCTCAAGGACTTACAAGTTTAGAAACAATAGCAATTGACGAACTAACAGAATTAAAACATACCCTAGAGCCTTGTTAAGTTTTCAAACCATAATAATTAGGACTCATGGATAAGAAAATACACTAGTAGCTTAGTTTTGTCATGGCTGACCACCAAATTTTTGCCATATGTGATCCATCAAATCAACCTTGAGACGCCGATGGGTTGTTTGATCACGAATGTTTGTGTTTTGTTGTAGGACCTCTGTAAATCCATGGATTGGGCCATGGGCAAGTCGTGCCATTTGTGCAGAAAACTGTGATTGTTCATATGTGTTGTCATTGGATACCCTATAAAAGTCTCTCTCATCCTCGACTATCATGTTGTGTAAAATAACACATGCATACATAATATTAGCTAGTTGTTCCTTTTCCCACAGCCGTGCTGGATGTCAGATGATCGCCCAATGTTTCTGCAAAACCCCAAATGCCCGTTCCACATCTTTTCTTGTTGATTCTTGACATTGTGCATACAATATTGCCTTGTCACTTTGAGGCCTAGTGATTGATTTGACAAACGCAACCCACTCTGAAAAAATTCCATCAGCTAGATAGTATCCCATGTTATATGATGTCGCGTTGACAGTAAACTGAATAGTAGGAGCTCTTGTAGCAATTCAGTGAATAGTAGTGACTGTTCCAACACATTAATGTCATTATTTGAACCAGCAACACTAAAAAATACATGCCAAATCCGTATGTCAGCAGAGGCTACAACTTCAAGCATGATAGTGAGTACGCCATAATCACCACGTGTAAATTGTCCCTTCCATGCAACCGAGCAATTTTGCCACTCCCAGTGCATGCAGCCAACACTACCCAACATGCCAGGGAATTCACGTGCCTCTCCTTGTTGAAGCAAACACTAGATGTCTTGTTCAGTGGGCCTGTGAAGATATTGCTATCCAAATACATGTCTCACACCTTGAACAAAATTGATCATGCACTCTATTGTTGTGCTTTCTGCAACTCCAAAAGCCTCATCCATAAGATTAGCTATGTACCATATGCTAACATTCGGATAGCGGCTATGCATTTTTGTAACGGAGAATGACCAACCTTGCCAAATGCATCTCGCTTTAAACAAAAATATGGAGACCAAATACCTAGAGCTTCAACAATGCGAAAAAAGATACTTTCTCCTACGGAACTGGTCATCGGTATATAAAGGGTGGTCAGAAAAATATTTAGCAAACAATTTGTTGTGGTCTTCTTCATGATTTCTATCGATGTACCTAAGTTTGTAGCCCATATGTCATTTAGAGGTACCAGCTTGTTGTGCTTGCAGATGTGCTTTTAGTTGAGCTTCAATCTCAGCCTTGATCTTGTGACTCACTGGACATTTTTATTGAAAGTGGGCAGGCTGTTGGGATAAAGCTGAGGAAAGGAAAATTGAGTGGTATACTGCTGAACTGCATCTCCTGTTTGTAACTGATGTCTTCCAATGGCTAGATCCCAATAGTAGCTGATTTTTGTTTTTGTCAGCTTTACAGTACAATATTTGCTTTTGTCGAGTTTACAGTAAAGCTCTTGCTTTTGTCATGTTTACAGTAGCAAGCTTTTGCTATTTTTCTGATGATTTATCCAATACTCAACATGTTGTGTTTTCAATGCATAGAAAAAATACAACATACTTATACTAATTACCATGACAGAACATAATACAACCATATTCACATTACATGAAGCAGCCTAGTATATAATTCTAAATATGACTAGAACAATGACGTTGTAGGATAAGCATAATTTCTAGCATTTATTCCTCAGCAAGTTCTCTACCTAATTGGTCCAAGAAATCTTCATGTCTCTTTAGCTTAGCTTCGTTGTAATTCGATGTATCCTTCTCCAGCAATTTGCAATACGTTTGGAACTTTTTCTACTCTTGCCTTTTCTTTTTTTGCTTCTACAGATACCGGTGTTGCTTTTGCTGATTTTAGCAATGTAGCTGCTGTAGTTTTGACAGCATCATAAAAGAGAGCCATATTTTGACATGGCTTGTCCCCCAAAGGAGATGATGGAACACCTTTTCCTCTTTGCCTTGCTTTTGTCGCCTTCTGCCCCCTAGGACACTTCTCTTTGCTCATAGTTTTTTCTTTATTGTCTTGGTTAGATGATGAAGTATATGCTCCTAATTCAGAAATTGTATTCCTCTTATTGTTGCTACCCTCTTTAATGACTCTACGTCATTTAGGCTGATCTTTTAGATCTCTCCACATATACTCGAAATTGCAAGGTTTCTGCTTGTTGTGACTTTTATACCACTCGCGGGTTTTCTCCATTATCACATTATGAGAATACCCACTAGTGAAGGTACTTCTAGCTTTAGAATATAACTCACTGAACTTTGCGATCTCTCTCTTGATAATATCCCAATGTGTCTTGCATTGCTTGGCTGCTCTTTTGTGCCCACCAATAGGCATATTGTTGTTAAACTCTACAGCTACAGACTTCCAATAATATTCATATTTCTTGTCATTGCCTTTTATGGAATCAACCGAGTTGCTCAACCAAGAACTCAGTAGTCGTATATTGTCATCTTTAGTCCAATTAACACATGTATCTCTTCTTACTTCATCACTGCTATCACTTAACTCTTCAAGGGTAACTGGTTGTTTCTGTTTCTGATTTGCAAGGCATGGAGAAGCTGACTCCGATCCATGAGAAGAACTGTTGGCTGCACCAGCACCACTAGAAGAACCATGTTGCATCATAAATAATGATCTATTGGATGCACATCCAAATGCTTGATTAGGTGAGTGGACTGGAATTTCTTTATCACCTTAAAAGTTCGTTGCAATAGTTTGCCTCTAATTTTCTTGTTTGTGGCCACCTTGAATGATTGGTGGATGATAGCCATATGGCTGATAGTTGCTTGGATGACCAAAGGGATGAGAATTATGGAGAAAATTAGGTGTGTAGTATTGGGGAAAACCTGTGAAAAATGGGTTGAAGGGAAATTTTGGCTATCACTCTGTACTTGTTGGATTGAGGAAGGGTCCATTTCACAAAATAAATGGATTGGAGCACATATTGATAGAGTTGTGACTCTCTTTTGTAGGCATCACCATGTGAAGCCAACAACTAGGAGGCCAATGGTTGCAACATGAGGCCTCCAATGACTAGGAGGCCAACGACTGCAACATTTTTTCCAACCTGGGTGAAGCAGTGGGCTGCATGCCAAGCAACAACGGCTAGGAGGATAGTATTTAAAGAAAATGCATATTTTATTACTGTCCAATACACATCTATATAAAATATTCATTGTTTAGTTCTCTTGTAGTACACATTAAGCTTAACGCTACTTTTTGAAACATACCTCTTATATTCAGCTCCATAATGGCAAATATATACTAGTGCAACAGTATTAAATGCTTAAGGTCACTTTTTGCCAATATTGTGGTTGCCCTAAGGGAAGACAGGGAAAACAAAGCTTTGCAGCAAGAAGAGATGGGCGTGCATGCATGCAAGGGGAGACACGAAAAAGCACGCTTTGCGAAAAGGTGAAGCAGGTCACCCCAGCACATGTGTGCTGCATGCAACATGCAAAGGGTGCTAGATCATGCAACAAATAAAGCCTTCTGTCGACGGTTTAACTATCGATAGAAAGAATCTTTTTTCTACAGAGGTCTAGTTTTACAATTATTTGAAATGGCTATCTAGAAATGCAATTTTGTGAAAAATATATTATTTATAAAAAAATCATTCTTGAGCTCATGTCCTATGAGACGATGAGCTGGACCACCGTCATTGCATGAGCAGCCTTCCTCCACCGATAGTAGTCACCCTCCGATAGTCCTACGCATGCCGAGTTCCTCGACCACGTGGCATGCCAACAGATGAGCTCGGTCGGCATCGACGCACACCATGGCTGCACCACCGTGCCCTTCAGGACCACGAGGAGGTTGCTGATGGCACCATCTATAGGACATATGGTAGAGCGAAGAAGGAAGTTCATCTCTAACGTCACGGGTGGTGTTGACATAGATCATGTTAGAGAACATTGTGGGGGATAGCCCCCCGGGTAGGCCACGTGGCGGTTTCCTGGCCACGTGGCGCGCGCGC
>KE373217.1:95882-111565 GCA_000418225.1 Zizania latifolia
TCCCCCTAACTTTTCTGATTAAATTATGTAGTTATATTACAAGATAGCGAGACTAAACTAGTAACATAGAGGCAATGTTCCAATTGTTCCTGTGGTTTCGTATGTAATCGATTCGGATCAAAACTGTGGTAAAAATTTGTGATGTATCCCAGAAATTTGGGTGATTTTGATCTGTCAATTTTCTCTATTTTACCCGCGGTTGTTTAGGTGACTAGTTTGTTTGGTCGGTGGGAGCGTACGGCGATTCCCGAGTGTGCTTGCGCGCTGGCCTTTTTTGCCGGAGGATGACGACGAAGTTGGGACATGGCAAGTGAATCAAGTGATAGAACGGGGTTTCGATTTTTTCATGCAAAATTTGACTGCTCCCGAGAAAAAGAGGAAAAAATGGGTTCTCAAGAGAAAAAAGATCTTATCATTGCTGCGTCACTGACTATACAACCCCTTATTATATTATCATATTATCAATTTATCATTACGTAACAATAATTTAATTAAGATGGTAAAAAATCAAAATCAGTTATTAGAAGTAGTAAATTATTAAATATCTCTAATATCAATACATATAGGTGGATCCGATGCTAAAAGCTAGAGTGACACTGTCAGCGATAAGCGATTGCTTAGAGGTAGGAGCACTTTCAATGACCAGATTATCTTCTATTTTTCTGTCAGATTCATTAGCTCTTTAAATTTGTCTTTCTATTTTCCATCTACTTGTATCTTATAAATATTTTATAATTTACCCTACTATATAATTGGTAAAATTAAGTATCCACATGACCAGCTCTCTATTCAATCTTAGTCTTTTGTTCACTTGTGTTAAATCACAACTGTTTGATGATTAATGAGAGCGATAGCTCTTTTTCATCCGAGATTGCACTGCACCTAATCCTTATCCCAATAAACACGGAGACGAAATCGCGCGTTTCTAATCCCCTGCCAACTGCCCCGCACTCTTCCCTCCGCATTCTCTTGTTGCGCCCCTCCATCTCCACAGCACTCAAGTCCCTGCCGTGCGGCTCTACTGACTCCTCCTCCGCCATCACGAGATGCCTACCGTTGTTTCTGATGGAATTGTGCACAAGAGAATTTTGGGGAATCGAAAGTTCTGGCTGAGGGCCAAAAGTTCCGGGTTCTGGAGCATCCGAAAGTTCTGGTTAGACCAGAAGTTCCAGGCCAGCCTCAGTTTTGGTTTTCTGGAGGAGCCGGAAGGTCCGGTTGGACCGGAAGTTCCGGGCCTGCCTGGACGAACCGGAAGTTCCGGTTAGACCAGAAATTCCGGGTCGAAATAAATTCTACGCAGAAGGTTATTTTCGGAAGTTTCGGTTAGAACCGGAAGTTTCGGTCCAGACGAACATATTAGATCTGTTGGGCTTTAATACAGATTAAAGGCCCGTGACAGGGCATATATAAAGAGAGGAGGGGCTAGCACGAAAAGGTTGCTGTTGTTGCTCCTGGTTGAGAACCCTAGCTGCCACCTCTCTTCTCTCCTCGATCGCAACCGTTGTGATCGATCTCCTGGATCTCGTGAGTGGTGCTAGCACGCCGGCGTGAGGTGATCATGTCCCCGGACGTGTGGATACCGTGGAGGCACTACTCCAATAGTGGTGCTCGTCTTCCTTCCGTGGAGTTCGCCGGATCATAGGATCGTGTCGTCTTCATCGTCGGATCGCCAACGAACAAACAGAGCTAGGAGGAGCAGCTCGAGGACGCGCTTCATCGACTCTACTTCCGCTGCCCAAGTGCACCTCGTGGCTTGAGGTAACGATCCATGATCCCATTACACGCATGGTTCCTGGGCTAACGGGGTAAATTTTTGAAATTAAGCACTAGCGTAGCCTCCTCATAACCCAACAGTGGTATCAGAGCCTACGTGCGTAGTGTTTGATCTGGATTGATCACATATGATGATATGTGATGGAAATAGATTGGATCTATTGTTTTTGTCGTCGGATTTTCGGAAGTTCCGGTTGGACCAAAAGTTCCGGGCCAAAATATTTTTTGATACAGAATGTTATTTTTGGAAGTTCCGGTTGGACCGGAAGTTCCGGACAGAAATAAATTCCATACAGAAGGTTATTTTTGGAAGTTTCGGGTATGATCCGGAAGTTTTGGGCGAAAATAAATTCGAGTCAGAAGGTTGATTTCGGAAGTTCCGACCCTGAGTCAGAAGTTCCGGGCCCTTCGACCGAAAGTTCTGGGCATCTGAGCCAGAAGTTCCGGGCTTGATTCGGTCACGTCTAGATTCCGCCTAACTCGTTTTTGTAGGGAATGTTATGACTGGTATGGTCTTGCAAATGTATAAGATACATGAATGTAATAACATGACCTGCGTGTCATGGTTGATTATAGCCCAAGACTGTTTAAATGTTGTACAACTTGCGCGTCGACATGTGATGCTTCTGCTCATATAATTAGTATAGTGCTATTAGGTGTAATAGACCGATACAAGTTTATAGAGGCCTGAAGCGTGATGACCCGAAGGACAGGAACCATGGAGATAGAGATCGTCATGCGAGAGGGCCATACTATGTCACAGTTAATATGATTGTCTGTGATGTTTACTTATGTTCCTATCATACTATTCTTTCATATTGCGGTAGGCATCGTTACCATGTTAGAATAGTTTTCTCAAAAAATTAAGTATTGATGCTCTTTTCAATAGCTGCACCTACTAAGGTTCTCGATCATCGATGGTGGGTCTGCCAAAGCAGGGTGCCGTCTTTTATCTTGACCAGTTATGATGGATGTCGAACACCACATGCATAGTATTGGTTTGCTTAACAAAGCTATCAAAACGGTTTTGGGCTTTAGGGCATGGAGTTGGGAGTCGGGCATTGGATGCCACCCCAACGAACAAGAGTCACATATGATGTGATTAGCAAGTGTTGCTTACCTATGTCACTAATCTTCTAGTAGTGATGCCAAAGCTCACTAGGAGATAGAAGAATATAGATCTTGTCCCACAATGTGTCGTTAGAGGGAAAGCGATCATTTTACATATTGTGGTACATCTTTTATTTGATAGAAGATTAACATAGCATAGTGCTGAACCTTGTATTATTGTTGTAGATCATGGCACCTACTGCAAAGAACACTTCCGTTTTTAATCTGTGATCTATCCTTGAGAGGGAGAAATTGTCCGGAACAAATTTTATTGACTGGTACTGAAACTTGAGAATTGTTCTCAAGCAGGAGAAAAATGATTATATTCTAGAGGAACCCCACCCTGATGAACCAATGGATAATACACCAATTGCTGAAAGGCGGGCTTGTGAGAAGCACGCCAGTGATTCAGTTGATATCAGTTGTCTCATGCTTGCCTGCATGTCCTCTGAGTTTCAGAAGCAATATGAGGACAGGGATGCCTACGATATGATCGTGGGGCTGAAGGGCATGTTTGAGAACCAAGCACGGCCTGAGAGGTATAATGTCTCAAAGTCCTTGTTTGTGTGCAGGTTGGCGGAATGCAGTCCAGTGAGTCCTCATGTGATCAAGATAATTGGTTACGTTGAGAACCTGGAAAAGCTTGGCTCTAAACTTGATAAAGATTTGGTCACATATGTGATTCTTCAGTCGCTCCCTACGAGTTTCGAGCCATTTATTATGAATTTTCATATGAATGACATGAAGAAAACCTTGGCTAAATTGCACGGGATGCTCAAGACAGCCGAGGAAAGCCTTAAGAAAAATCCTAGTCATGTGATGATGGTTCAAAAGGAAAGTAAGAAGAGAAAGCGTAAGAGAAAGCCTAAAGCTCCAGATGCGATCTCGAGCTCTAAGTCTAATTCGGCTGGAAAGTCTAAGTCGAGCCCTGCTAACTCCGACACTTGCCACCACTGCCATAAGCCTGGCCATTGGCGGAGGAATTGTAAGTTATACTTAGAAGAACAAAAGAAAAAGAAGGGAAGTGTGACTTCTACTTCAGGTATAAATATTATTGAAATTTATCCTGCTACTCGTCCAAGTGATTTATGGGTATTTGATACCGGATCAATGATTCACACTTGCAAATCATTGTTGGGGTTGAAAAGGACTAGGAAATGCGCAAGAGGCGAATTAGATGTTCGTGTCAGCAATGGTGCAAAAGTTGCTGCGTTGGCCGTCGACGTGTATTTTCTTTGTCGCTACCCCCATGATTAGTTTTAGAGTTAAATAATTGTTATTTTATTCCTGCCTTGGGCAAAAACATTATCTCTTCGTCATGTTTAGAGGAAGACGGTTTTGAATTCGTAATAAAGAACAAGTGTTGTTCGATATTTTCGAATGGTATGCTCTATGGTGTTTGTCCATTCTTGAATGGCTTATATATTCGGAATCTATAGCTAGAGGTGGATTCTAGTACTTCATAACTTTTACCGATAACTTTAGTAGATATGGTCATATCTACTTAATAAGGCATAAGTCAGAATTCTTTAAAAAGTTCAAGGAGTTCTAGAATGAGATACAAAATCATACAGGCAAGACTATTAAATTTCTACGATCGGATCATGGAGGTGAATATTTGAGCCATGATTTTAATGACCATCCGAAGCAGTGTGGAATTGTTCCACAGCTGACTCCACCTGGCACGCCCCAATAGAATGGGGTGTCTGAGCGGAGGAACCAAACTTTGTTAGACATCGTCCGGTCGATGATGAGTTGAACTGATCTTCCATTATCTTTTTGAGGATTCGCTTTGGAAAATGCTGCTTTCATGCTAAACAGAGTTCCATCTAAATCTGTAGAGAGGACACCATATGAGATATGGATTGGGAAGCGTCCCGGGGTGTCTTTTCTAAAGATCTGGGGTTGTGAGGCCTATGTAAAGCGTTTGATGTCTGATAAGCTCACTCTCAAATCTGATAAATGCTTCTTTGTGGGGTATCCTAGGGAAACCAAAGGATATTACTTCTATAACCGGGAAGAGGGCAAAGTGTTTATCGCCCAAAATGGTGTTTTTCTAGAGAAAGAGTTTCTCTCGAAAGGAGTTAGTGGGAGCACGGTGCGACTCGAAGAGGTTCGAGAACAACTAGAAAGTGTTTTAGCTCCTACTGAACCATAACTCGACATGCAAGATGTTGCAGAGCCTGTTATCGAGACACCAGCCCCACGTCGGTCAGAGAGGTTGAGTCGTGCCCCTGAGCGGTTTGCGTTTTTAACCACTGGGCAGCGCGACATATTATTGTTGGACAATGATGAACTTAAGACCTATTCGGAAGTAGTGATGGGACCAGACTCTGAGAAATGGCTTGGAGCCATAAGATCCGAGTTAGAATCCATGCGAAAGAATCAAGTTTGAAACTTGGTCGATCCACCTGATGGTGTAAAAACTATCGAGTGTAAATGGATTTTTAAGAAAAAGATAGACGTTGATCAAAATGTTTACATCTATAAAGCACGATTGGTGGCGAAAGGTTTCAGGCAAATTCAAGGTGTTGATTATGATGAAACATTTTCGTCCGTCACTATGCTAAAGTCTATCCGGATCATCCTAGCAATTACCGCATTTTATGACTATGAGATATGACAAATGGATATCAAGATGACTTTCCTTAATGGAAACCTAAGTGAGGATGTGTACATGACACAGTCTGAAGGTCTTGGTGATCTAGAGAATGCTGGGAAAGTTTGCAAGCTGTAAAGGTCCATTTATGGGCTGAAGCAAGCTTCTCGGAGTTGGAACCTTTATTTTAATGAGAAAGTCAAAGGGTTTGGCTTCATTAAGAACGAAGAAGAGCCATGTGTTTATAAAAAGGCTAGTGGGAGTTCACTTATGTTTCTGGTCTTATATGTAGATGACATATTGTTGATTAGAAATGATATTCCTATGCTAGATGTCGTCAAGTTTTTGTTGAAAAAAAGTTTTTTAATAAAAGATCTCGGAGATGCAGCATACATAACGGGAGAGACGTCTCTGGGCCTCTCGAGGTAGTCGGATTGGAAAGTGCATGGCCATGCTACCATGATCAAAGAGTTGATCATGATTGAATCTACTACTTGATCGAGTGAAGTGTCGAGCTGTCAACAAGGGTGGTACGAATCTCGCCTTGAGCTTGACCGATATCGTGTGGTAAAGGGATTGGTGCGTGAGTATATCAAGATTCAGAAAGTATGATTTTGATTTTGTATGCTCCCGATGGTCAATATGTGCTGTTAGGTACCGCTATTGATCGGCGATTCAGAAAGGGTTTCCGGGTAGCGGCCATTTGTACATGAACCTATCGGGTCGCATGCTTAAGGGAATTGGATTTTAAAGCTTGCAAGAATTAGCTCTTGTGCAAGTGAGAGATCGATGGAATTGTGCCTAAGAGAATTCTAAAAAATCGGAAGTTCTGGCTGAGGGCCGGAAGTTCTGGGTTCTAGAGCATCCGGAAGTTTCGGTTAGATCGAAAGTTTTGGGCCAGCCCCAGTTTTGGTTTTCTGGAGGAGCCAGAAGTTCTGGTTGGACCGGAAGTTCTGGCCTTGCCTGGACGAACCAGAAGTTTCGGGTCGAAATAAAGTCTATACAGAAGGTTATTTTCGGAAGTTTCGGTTAGAACCAGAAGTTCCGGTCCAGACGAACAGATTAGATCTGTTGGGCTTTAATACAGATTAAAGGCCCATGACAGGGCACTATATAAAGAGAGAAGGGGCTAGCACGAAAAGGCTGCTGCTATTGCTCCTGGTTGAGAACCCTAGCCACCACCTCTCTTCTCTCCTCGATCGCAACAGTTGTGATCGATCTCCTGGATCTCGTGAGTGGTGCTAGTTTGCCGGCGTGAGGTGATCCTGTCCCCGGACGTGTGGATACCGTGGAGGCACACTCTAATAGTTGTGCTCGTCTTCCTTCCGTAGAGTTCGTCGGATCGTAGGATCGCGTCGTCTTCATCACCGGATCACCGATGAACAAAAAGAGCCAGGAGGATCAGCTCGAGGATGCGCTTCATCGACTCTACTTCCACTGCCCGAGCGCGCCTCGTGGCTTGAGGTAACGATCCATGTTCCCATTACACGCATGGTTCCTGGGCTAACAGAGTAATTTTTTGAAATTAAGTGCTAGTGTAGCCTCCCTATAACCCAACAGTTTCGTCGTCGTGACGAGGACGTCGGGGAGGGGGGTTAAGGGATGGAGGCGAGGCGGGTCTCCGCGAACCTTCGTCCCCTCGTCCGTCCCTGCGTCTTCGGGCGGATTCGACCGCCACCCCCATCTCCGTCTCCGAGCACCCCATGGACCTTTCCTTCGTCGCTGACGTCGACGAGGTGATCAACACCAAGAGGACTGCGTAGTGGCGGAGCCACCTCCCGACCACCCCAGGCAGCCGCTAGGGCTTATCAGCGAATGCGATATAGAATTTTAGTATTATTTTAAAGATTAAAAGTAAAAAATTTATATTGAATACTAGATGTAGTCATATTTGCCCGGGTTCCACCACTGGGACCGCGTCCACCTCCGGACACGCCGCAGTCGCCGGTACCCATGCCGCGCCAGACATTAGCTACCTATAGGTCAAGACGGAAGAGCCCTTGCGCTACAGTACCTGCACCAACCGCAGCGGATGTTGTATTCGGGTCAGTACTTCTCGCTGCTGGCGGTGAACCACAACGTCGATGTCTTCGTCCCCGACGACAAGCCCGTCTTCTACGCTCGGTGGACGGAGCAGCGAGGCGACGCATCTGGGCTGCCACTGGCAGAGCATGGTGATGACCCTTCCCCTCGCTTCGATTCGTCTCATGCCCTAAGGTGAGCGGCAAGCCTCCCTTCCTGTAGTCTCGAAAAAATCCCCATGAGTGACGATCTCTTTAGGGTGCTCCGTGATTAGCTATTTTTTCATTGATTTAGTTTCTGTAGGATTTACTACTGTAGATTCGCGTGCTTAGCACTGCTTTTGCACGTTTATGGATTTGTTTTCTGGGTTTTTGTGAGCGTGATGTTGGTCAAGTTGTGATTTCAACAAGAGTGTTGGGATGGCCCTTTAAGCGTATGAGGAATTGGTAGTCTCGTGTTGAAGCATGCACTGGCGACAAGTTTCAATTATTTCTGTGTTCTCTATCCCATGCAGGCATGCACCATAAACTATTATAGTGGTCCTTATTGATTTCCTTCTTGATGACAGATTGCTGAGAGAGCTTGGCTCAAATGTAACAGAAGATTTGGTTGTGCTGATGCCAAATATGCTGTCATTTCTGAAACATGACGATCCTGCAGTTGTTAAGCAATTTATAGCATCAACTAATATTGCATGCCATGTATTTTGATGAGGTGTATCCATCTCCCTGCCCTTGTCCCGCTTTTCATATTCCGTGAATGTGGTTTGAGTTTTACTCATCTCCAGAATGCAGCTTTTCTTGCTTATTCAGTTTTATGTTGAAGTGCTTCCGTGCGTAATCCTTTTGGGTTTTCTTGCTTGAATTCCTCTTCGTCTACTTCATGCTCCTGCACCTCCCAGGCATCTCTTCTGCCAGCTGCTCGCCACCTCACCATAGCTCATAGATTCCCCTCAGATTTCTTGAATTGCTTGGTTCTGGGATGAGAGTCCGGTTCCCATTTCTTGGAAAGCTACTGATTTGCAGAGTATTAGAAAAGCTTTTCGAACTTTCCAGAGCTGCAGCAGGGTTGAGAAAGATCGCTGATAGTTCTTGAAGAAAATGAGAAATCCCAAAGCAGATCTGCTACAGAAAAGTGCTATCATGAAAAAGTGAGGGACAAATGGAAACTTGTAAACTTTCTGATTTCATAAATGGCAAGCTACTTTATGAAGGATTGCGAATTGCTAAACCTCGGTGATAGACCTGAGAAACTTATCATGACAGAGATTGCCGTGCCACCTGTGCCTATTCGTCCTTCTGTTTTTGTTGCTGGTGGAAGAATGAGGTCTGTTCTTCAGTTTTTAATATCATAGACATACTCATGTCAAATGGTGATTCAGCACAGCTACATGCCCTTATAATGCCATGAATTGTCTTGCTTCTCACAGCAATGAAGATAGCATTACCGTCATATTGAAGAGTATTGCTAATACAAATTCCATCCTTAAGGAGACCCTTCAAAATAGTGGCCAGTTCATGAAGTGCTTTGTAAGATGCAGCACCGGGGGATTGGCAATTCCAAAGTTGTGCAGGTTGAGAAGGAGGAGGCATTGGATCTGTTCATCAATCAAGCAAGCAATGAAGGCCATCCTGTGAGTTTTCCCTTCCCTTGTTCTTTCCCCACCTCCTTCCTGCTTTGTCATTGATGATGAGATTCAGTTCAATTTTTTGATTGATTTGTTTCTTGAATTGGATGTTATAACTTTTTTTGATTGATTTGTTTCTTGAATTGGATGTTGTCATAACTTTGGAAGTAATTTAGTTTTTACTCGCATTCATTTCCTTGGTTAGGATGAGATATAGATGGGAGTTTTAGTGGGAGTTGTTATACACACACACACTCACTCAAATCCCCAGTTCCCTTAAACTATTTCTGTTTGGGATTAAATTCATGAGAGTTGGAGACTCAAATTTCCAATCACAAATGCACTCAGTCTTATTACTCAGTCCCTCATTTCATTCTCATACACTAATTTGCACACACAAAAACAGTGTAGGACACTGCATCATTTACATGATCCCTGATAAATGCATTCACTGGAATATTGTGTGACGCTCATGAATTTCAGCAATTGCTGCTGATGATATTAGAAATTTGGTGATGTTTCCTTGTAAGATTTAAACAAGGGGCTGAATTTTGGTGATGTTTCGTTCTCAGTAAACAGGGATGAGTTATATTTGCTCCCTTAAAGTATGCTAGAAAATTAAGTTAGTCTAAATTCCAAACTGGAGTTCTTTATAACTGAAGGTGTGAATGGTGCTTTGGAAAAACTGTTCTACTAATGAGTAATCCACGTTCCAAACTCTTGCCTCATTTTCCATGAAATCTATTACCATTAGCCTTCTTATAGACATTTGTGTTGCTTTCAACCAATCTCCTTAGTTATTTTGTACTTTTGTGCACATTCACAAAAAGTTCCTTGTAGATTAAATTCCAGAGACAATAATTCAGTAGTATCAAATTCTGTTTGCTTGACTTATGCATTGGATATTTGGATTAAAACAAGGTGATACATTTTTTCTAGATGGTTGAATTGATATACGAGAGTTTAAAAAACAGGTTTTGTTCACTTCCAAGCAGATAATCATTTGGTGCGGGCTTTTTGACAGATATATGCAATGTTACTTAATCTTGCAATATTTGTTTTTTTGTGACAGTTAATCAATATTGCTCATGCATTTTCTTTTTTATGTTCCAAAGATTGAGGGGCCCAAATCACCTGAAGAGATGATAACTTACATTGATCTTTGAGACCATTGAATTTTGTTTGAATTAGAACATAGTTCCTAATGTTTCACTCATGCTATATATTGTAGCTGTTGAATCTCTAACCTCCATCCGATGGCCTATGTACCATCTTCTTTTCTTGGGAAAAATGTGTCTTAACTGCACTGATATAATGGTCTCATGGTGCCTACCAGTGTTGCCCGAGAAAAAGGAAAACATTCCTAGGGTTTAGCTATTTGGTATTCTCCTAGGAATGTTCACTGCTTTTTTTGTTGAGTTATACATTTATGACTTGTTCCTTTCACGCGCCATTCATTCCTGGATATTTACATTCTGGCATTTGTGCAGATACCTATATTTGAGAAGGGATATGAAAAACGTCCAGTAGTTGTCGCGAAGGAGGCTATCCAGGAAGCTACTTGTAACAAGTTAGATGTTCTTGTCGACACTGTTGGACATATGTAGGTTGGTCAAGTGGCTTAACCACAGTGTACTCTGTTTCTCAGGCATTTTGCTCTAGCACTGCTTCATCATTCTGTTTCTTGTTAACATTGCTCTTGCATTTCTTTTCTCTGCCAGCATAATGAGCCACTCATGAGAGCACTCTCTAAGCTCATCAATCTCAACAGCCCAGATATGAGCCAAAATAACCTTGGTGGTGGTTAACCGATACAGTACAATCTTCCCTCTAATAAGCTTGAGAGGATGTAGGTTCCTCAAATGAAGTTGTACTTTAGAAATTTCCTCAACATTTCTGGTCTCGTGACTATTAAATGATTCTTGGTTGCAGCAATCTCGCAGGAAATCAGTTCTCTGGAAATTTACCCTACTCAATTTTCTCAATGTCTAATCTTAAGTATTTGTGAGTATCTTTGCAAACCAGAAGTTGGTTTTGCCAATGAATTTATGTACTTTGTAGAGCTAAAGGTTTTCTCGTGGTCTGCAGAAATCTGAATCATAATCAATTACAAGGAAATATGATTAATGTATTTTCCAGCCTTCATAGCTTGGCAACACTGTGAGTACTTCTGTGTATTGAGGGCCTAAAATTGTGCGTTGTTGATTAGTGGTGCCCATGGTTTAACTTCATAATTGATGGAATTCTGCCCAAGAGAATTCTGGGTAAACCGGAAGTTCTGGCTGAGGGCCGGAAGTTTCGAGTTCTGGAGCATCCCGAAGTTCTGGTTAGACCGGAAGTTTTGGGCTAGCCCAGGTTCGGTTTTCTGGAGGAGCCGGAAGTTCCGGGCCTGTCTGGATGAACCGGAAGTTCCGGTTAGACTAGAAGTTCGGGGTCAAAATAAATTTGATACAGAAGGTTATTTTCGGAAGTTTCGGTTAGAACCAGAAGTTTCGGTCCAGACGAACAGATTAGATCTGTTGGGCTTTAATACAGATTAAAGGCTCATGATAGGGCACTATATAAAGAGAGAGAAGGGGCTAGCACGAAAAGGCTGCGGTTTGATGTTGGTTTGATAAAAACCCTAGCCGTCACCTCTCTTCTCTCCTCGATTGTAAGTGTTGTGATTGATGTTTCGGATCTCACGAGCGGTGCTAGCACGCCGGCGCGAGGTGATCCTGTCCCCGGACGTGTGGATACCGTGGAGGCACTACTCCAATAGTGGTGCTCGTCTTCCTATGGAGATCGTCGGATCGTAGGACCGCGTCGTCTTCATCGTCGGTTCACCGACGAACGAACAGAACCGAGAGGAGTAGCTCGAGGATGCGCTTCATCGACTACTTTCGCTGCCCGAGCGTGTCTCGTGGTTCAAGGTAACGACCCATGATCCCATTACACGTATGGTTCCTGGGCTAACGGGGTAAATTTTTGAAATTAAGCGCTAGCGTAGCCTCCCCATAACACAACAGTGGTATCAGAGCCTACGTGCATAGTGTTCAATCCGGATCGATCATATATGGTGATATGTGGTGGAAATAGATTGGATCTATTATTTTTGTCGTCGGATTTTCCGGAAGTTCCGGTTGGACCGGAAGTTCTGGTTGGACCGGAAGTTCCGGGCTGAAATAATTTTCGATACAGAATATTATTTTCGGAAGTTCCGGTTGGACCAGAAGTTTCGGGTTTAGAAGTTCCGGTTGGACCGGAAGTTCCGGACAGAAATAAATTCCGTACAGAAGGTTATTTTAGGAAGTTCTGGGTGTGACTCGGAACTTCCGGACCAAAATAAATTCGAGTCAGAAGGTTGATTTTGGAAGTTCCGGCCCTAAGTCAGAAGTTCCGGGCCCTTCGACCGGAAGTTCCGGGCCTCTAAGCCGGAAGTTCCGGGCTTGGTTCAGTCATGTCTAGATTCCGCCTAACTCATTTTTGCAGGGAATGTTGTGACTGGTATGGTCTTGCATAGTATATGATACTCCCTTGTAATTACATGGCCTGCGTGTCATGGTTGATTACAGCCCAAGGCTGTTCAAATGTTATACGACCTGCGCGTCGACATGTGATGCTTCTGCTCATGTAATTAGTATAGTGCTATTAGATGTAATAGGCTGATACAAGTTCATGGAAGCCTGAAGCGTGATGACCCGAAGGATAGAAACCATGGAGATAAAGGTCACCATGCGAACGGACCATACTATGTCATAGTTAATATGATTACCTATGATGTTTACTTATGTTTTTGTCATACTATTCTTTTATGCTTCGTGTGCGGTAGGCATCGTTACCATGTTAGAATAGTTTGCCTCAGAAAATTAAGTATTGATGCTCTTTCCAATAGCTGCACCTACCAAGATTCTCGATCATCGATGGTGGGTCTGCCAAAGCAGGGTGCCGTCTTTTATCTTGAACAGTTAGGGTGAATGTCGGACAACCACATGTATAGTATTTGTTTGCTTAACAAAGCTATCAAAACGGTTTTGGGTTTTGGGGCATGGAGTTGGGAGTCGGGCATTGGATGCTACCCCAATGAATAAGAGTCACATATGATATGAATAGCAAGTGTTTCTTAACTATGTCACTAATCTTCTAGTAGTGATGCTAAAGCTCACTAGAAGTTAGATGAATATGGATCTTGTCACACAATGTGTCATTAGAGGAAAAGCGATCATTTTATATATTGTGGCACATCTTTTATTTGATAGAAGATTAACATAGCATAGTGCTGAACCTTGCATTGTTGTTATAGATCTTTGCACGTACTGCTAGTAACACTTCCAGTTTTAATTTGCAATCGATTCTTTGTGGAATAAACTTTATTGATTGGTATAGAAGTTTGAGAATGGTTCTCAAACAAGAGAAAAAAATATGTTCTAGAGGAGCCCCATCCTGATGAATCAGCTAATAATGCATCTGCAGCTGATCGGAGGGCTTATGATAGGCTCACCAATGATTTGCTCGATGTTAGCTATCTCATGCATGCCAGTATGTCCTCTGAGCTTTGGAAGCAAGATGAGAACAGGGATACCCATAATATGATTGTGGGACTCCGAGGTATGTTTGAGAACCAAGCTCGGGCCGAGAGGTACGATACCTCAAAGTCCTTGTTTGTGTATAGAACTGGTCATTGGCAAAGGAACTGCAAGTTATAATTGGAAGAACTCAAGAAGAAGAAAGGAATTGAGACTTCCGCTTCTACTTCAAGTATAAATGTTATTGAAATTAATCTTGCCACTCGTCCAAGCGATTCATGGGTATTTGATACCGGATCAATGATTCACACTTGCAAGTTGTTGCAGGGACTAAATATGACAAGGAAGTGTGCGAGAGGTGAATTGGATGCTCGCGTCGGCAATGGTGCAAAAGTTGCTGCGTTAGCCGTCGGCATCTATTCTTTGTCGCTACCCTTAGGATTAGTTTTAGAATTAAATAATTGTTATTTTATTCCCGCCTTGGGCAGAAACATTATCTCTTCTTCATGTTTAGAGGAAGACGGTTTTGATTTCGTAATAAAGAACAAGTGTTGTTCGATATTTTTGAATGGTATGCTCTATGGTGTTTATCCATTGTTGAATGTTATATATATTCTGAATCTTGAGAATACATATGTTTATAACATTAATATGAAGAAACCTCGACTCAATGATTTAAATCCTACATATGTTTGGCATTGTCGTTTGGGTCATATAAATAAGAAGCGCATGCAGAAGCACCATAGAGATGGGCTTTTGGAGTTATTTGATTTTGAATCATTTGACATAGGTGAGTCTTGTTTACTTGGCAAGATGACTAAGGCGCCTTTCACTGGTCAAAGTGAGAGGGCAAATAAATTGTTGGCCATTGTACATACTGATGTATGTGGACCAATGAGTTCTATAGCTAGAGGTGGATTCTAGTACTTCATAACTTTTACCGATAACTTTAGTAGATATGGTCATATCTACTTAATAAGGCATAAGTCAGAATTCTTTAAAAAGTTCAAGGAGTTCTAGAATGAGATACAAAATCATACAGGCAAGACGATTAAATTTCTACGATCGGATCGTGGAGGTGAATATTTGAGCCATGATTTTAATGACCATCTGAAGCAGTGTGGAATTGTTCCACAGCTGACTCCACCTGGCACGCCCCAATAGAATGGGGTGTCTGAGCGTTGGAACCAAACTTTGTTAGACATCGTCCGATCGATGATGAGTCAAACTGATCTTCCATTATCTTTTTGGGGATTCGCTTTAGAAAATGCTGCTTTCATGCTAAACAGAGTTCCATCTAAATCTATAGAGAGGACAACATATGAGATATGGATTGGGAAGCGTCCCGGGCTGTCTTTTCTAAAGATATAGGGTTGTGAGGCCTATGTAAAGCATTTGACGTCTGATATGCTCACTCCCAAATCTGATAAATGCTTCTTTGTGGGGGTATCCTAGGGAAACCAAAGGATATTACTTCTATAACCGGGAAGAAGGCAAAGTGTTTATCGCCCGGAATGGTGTCTTTCTAGAAAAAGAGTTTCTCTCAAAAGGGGTTAGTGGGAGCACCGTTGAACCGAAACTAGCGACCAGAGGGGGGTGAATGGGGGCAAATAAAATTACAGCAGAAGATATGCTCGCATGCGAGTCTTCCAATACGTGTAGCCGTAGGCTTCCAAGGACGGGACCTTCCCCGAAGATGTCATGGTCGCTCAACGATGGGTTTCGAACCGGTTAAGGTATAGAAAACCCTAACTTGCTCTGATACCACTTGTTGGACCGAAACTAGCGACCAGAGGGGGGTGAATGGGCGCAAATAAAATTACAGCGGAAAAATCAAACTCCTGAAGCTTAAATATCGGACTTGCAAGTGACTTGTCAAGATTTTGCACAAGGCTAGATAATAATTGTCACACCAGGCAAGTTGATACGAATATCTCCACAAAGCGCTTCTCAGAAAAAGATCATCCAAATAAAAGATTAAATGTCAATCAAAGTGTGTTCACAAGTGCAACACGCGTTCTATTGGCAAAGAAACGCTCAAAGCACT
>KE373217.1:122259-143910 GCA_000418225.1 Zizania latifolia
TACGTAGCATTAGGGCGATTCTCCGCCGGAGCTATGGCTACATCGGTTGAGTCTGATCTCTAGCTTCAACGGAGATAGCCCGTTGGCAAACTGATTCATATGTTCATGGCTTTCTCGGTTGAGTCCGATACTATGATCAGATTGAGTAGGTTTGCTAGTTATCGGTTAAATATATTGATTATTATTCTTTTGTCGTGCTCTATGGATTGGATCTTTGTATTTGCCAATCACGACGTTTTAACTTGTCAAAATAGATTAGATCGTATGTTAGTCGGCAACGGCACGCTGTCTTGGTTAGGTCCGATCCATGGCGTTGGTGAGGTCACATATGGGAAGACCTAGCTCGATGTGTTAGAACGACGTTCGTCGGAGTGTTAGCCGATGGATTATCTATTACTCTGTTAATTAGATTTATCATGATCTTTGCGCTCTTATTATCTATCTTTATGCTGTATCGGTTTAGTTTGAACTATAGAGATTAGTATTGTCAAGTTATGTTGTTGGAGCCGATTGACAGAGTTTACTGTTTTACATGTATCAATCCACGTGAATCATGATTCTCGTACGTGTTATCGTTGCCGATGTCGATAGGCTATCGTCGATAGCGTTAGGACATCTCACGTCTATTTTCTTGTCAATTGCAGGGTCAAATTGACTGGCACGCTTATTGAACACCTTAGGGTTATTTAGGACCTACACTGAAGCTAAACAAACACTTCCAAGCCTTTGAGTGTGAATACGTAGGAATACCTGTGATTTTTGCGTCAACACGCTTTCTTGGCACGCCCGGTGAGACCATTGTGTAAACAGATCTGTTTCCTTCATCAGCGTCATGGCCGGGAAGGAAGTTGAGCAGAACAACAGCGCTGTCATCCCGGTCACTTTGGAACTTTTGACCGATAAACAGCGAGCAGAGATACAGCAGACTGTTACAGCTTTTCAGAAGTTGTGCTTATAATCTTTTAGTATGACTCAGCAAGGGGCGATCCAGAAGAATCAACCGCTGATCCTGTCTCTCTAGGCCGAGTCTAGCAGTCAGAGCCCGCAAAGATCATTTCAAGATGTAGTCAACAAAGCAGTTGGCCATGCACTGATTAACCAATCAGGCGTCTTGGTGAATACTTTGCACAGGTTGATCAAGAAGATGGTAGACGGCTCCATCACTCAGGAGTTACCACAAGGGCCAGTCTACTTTCAACAGAGGTCATCGGCACCCATAATCCTGAGTTCACCTCTGCTGATGACAGCCATTCTTCCATCAATAATAGCTATTCCACCATCGGCGACATACGGGTTAGAACGCAATACGGTACCAAGTTTGATACCGCCAGCCCCGATGCCGACTGGTACATTGCCTCAGGCATACCAACCTTTGGCGAGTGCACCTCCGCCGGGGTATCATTATATGGCTTATTACGGTCCTCCATGACAACAGATGAATTTTGAAGGAATGATGTCCCAGAAGAATTATCAGCCTCAAAGGGCAGCAATATCGGTGCCATAGTGATGGAAATATGCCAAAGAGAATTCTGGGAAAACTGAAAGTTCTGGCCTGAGACCGGAAGTTCCGGGTTCTGGTGCATCCGAAAGTTCTGGGCCAGCCTAGTTTTGGTTTCTGGAGGAGTCAGAAGTTTCAGTTGGACCGAAAGTTCTAGGCTGTCTTCTGGACGAACCGAAAGTTCCGGTTAGACCAGAAGTTCTGGGTCCTGACGAACAGATTAGATCTGCTAGGCTTTAATACTGATTAAAGGCCCATGAGAGGGCACTATATAAAGAGAAGTGGGGCAAGCACGAAAGGGTTGCTGTTACTCCTAGTTTTGAACCCTAGCCGCCACCTCTCTTCTCTCCTCGATCGCAACCGCTATGATCGATCTCCTGGATCTCGTGAGTGGTGCTAGCATGCCGGCGCGAGGTAATCCTATCCCCGGACGTGTGGATACCGTAGAGGCACTACTCCAATAGTGATGCTCGTCTTCCTTCAGTGGAGTTCACCGGATCATAGGATTGCGTCATCTTCATCGCTGGATCGCCGATGAATGAACAGAGCCAGGAGGAGTAGCTCAAGGACGCGCTTCATCGACTCTACTTCCGTTGCCTGAGCGTGTCTCGTGGTTCAAGGTAACGATCCATGATCCCATTACACGCATGGTTTCTGGGCTAACGGGATAAATTTTTAAAATTAAGCGCTAGCGTAGCCTCCCCATAACCCAACAATGGTATCAGAGCTTAGGTGCGTAGTGTTCGATCTGGATCGATCACATATAGGTGATATATGGTTGAAATAGATTGGATCTATTATTTTTGTCGGATTTTTGGAAGTTCCGGGTGTGACCCAGAAGTTCCGGGCCAAAATAAACTTCGATATAAAATGTTATTTTCAGAAGTTCCGATTAGACTGGAAGTTCCGGTTAGACCGGAAGTTCTGGGTTCAGAAGTTCTGGTTAGACTAAAAGTTCTGGGTCTGGAAGTTCCGGTTGGACCGAAAGTTCTGGACAGAAATAAATTCCATACAGAAGGTTATTTTCGAAAGTTTCGGGTATGACCCGGAAGTTCCGGGCCTAAATAAATTTGAGTCAGAAGGTTGATTTTGGAAGTTTTGGCCCTGAGTCAGAAGTTTCGGACCCTTCGATCGGAAGTTTCGGGCCTCTGAGCTGGAAGTTCCAGGTATTTTTCAGTCACTTGTAGATTCTACGCCTAACTTGTTTTTGCAGAGAATGTTGTAACTGGTATGACCTTGCAAAGTATATGATGCTCGCTTGTAATTTTCATGGCCTGCGTGCCATGGTCAATTATGGCCCAAGGCTGTTCAAATGTTGTATGACCTACGCGTCGATATGTGATGCTTCTTTTCATGTAATTAGTATAGTGCTATTAGATATAATAGACTGATACAAGTTCATGGAGGCCTGAAGCGTGATGACCCGAAGGACAAGAACCATGGAGATAGAGATCATCATGCAAGAGGGCCATACTATGTCGTAGTTAATATGATTGCCTGTGATGTTTACTTATGTTCTTGTTATACTATACTTTTATGTTCCATGTGCGGTAAGCATCGTTTCCATGTTAGAATAGTTTCTCTCAGAAAATTAAGTATTGATGCTCTTTCCAACAGCTGCACCTACAAAGGTTTTGATCATTGTATGGTGGGTCTGTCAAAGCAGGGTGCCATCTTTTATCTCAACCAGTTAGGGTGGATGTCGGACACCACATGCATAGTATTATTTTGCTTAACAAAGCCATCAAAACGGTTTTGGGCTTTGGGGCATGGAGTTGGGAGTTGAGCATTGGATGCCATCCCAACGAACAAGAGTCACGTAGGATGTGATTAGCAAGTGTTGCTTACCTATGTCACTAATCTTCCAGTAGTGATGCCAAATCTCACTAGGAGTTAGATGAATATGAATCTTGTCTCATAATGTGTCGTTAGAGGGAAAGCGATTATTTTACATATTGTGGTATATTTTTTATTTAATAGAAGATCAACATAGTATAGTGCTGAACCTTGCATTTTGTTGTAGATCATGGCACCTACTGCAAAGAACACTTCTATTTTTAATCTGTGATCTATCCTAGAGAGGGAGAAATTGTCTGGAACAAATTTTATTAACAGGTACAAAAACTTAAGAATTGTTCTCAAGCAGGAGAAAAAAGATTATGTTCTAGAGGAACCCTACCCTGATGAACCATAGGATAATACACCATTTGCTTGCATGCATGTCCTCTGAGCTTTAGAAACAATATGAGGACAGGGATGCCTACGATATGATCGTGGGACTCAAAGGCATGTTTGAGAACTAAGCACGGACTGAGAGGTATAATGTCTCAAAGTCCTTATTTGCATGCAGGTTGGCGGAAGGCAGTCCAGTAAGTCCTCATGTGATCAAGATGATTGGTTACGTTTAGAACCTGGAAAAACTTGGGTCTACTCTTGATAAAGATTTGGCCACAGATGTGATTCTTCAGTCGCTCCCTACGAGCTTTGAGCCGTTTATTCTGAATTTTCATATGAATGGCATGAAGAAAAGCTTGGCTGAATTACATGGGATGCTCAAGACAGCCGAGGAAAGCCTTAAGAAAAATTCTAGTCATGTGATGATGGTTCAAAAGAAAAGTAAGAAAAGAAAGCGTAAGGAAAAGGCTAAAGCTTCGGATGCGATCTCGAGCTCTAAGTCTAATCCGACTGAAAAGTCTAAGTCGAGCCCTGCTAACTCTGACACTTGCCACCACTGCCATAAGCCTGGCCATTAGCAGAGGAATTGCAAGTTGTACTTAGAAGAACAAAAGAAAAAGAATGAAAGTATGACTTCCACTTCAGGTATAAATGTTATTAAAATTTATCTTGCCACTCGTCCAAGTGATTCATGGGTATTTGATACCGGATCAATGATTCATACTTGCAAATCGTTGCAGAGACTGAAAAGGACTAGAAAGTGTGCAAGAGGCGAATTGGATGTCCGCGTCGGGAATGGTGCAAAAGTTGCTGCGTTGACTATTGGTATTTATTCTTTGTCGCTACCCTCAGGATTAGTTTTGGAACTGAATAATTGTTATTTCATTCTCGCCTTGGACAGAAACATTATCTCTTTGTCATGTTTAGAGGAAGACGGTTTTGAATTCATAATAAAGAACAAGTGTTGTTCGATATTTTTGAATGGTATGCTCTATGGTGTTTGTTCATTGTTGAATGGCTTATATATTCTAAATCTTGAGGATACACATGTTTATAACATTAATACCAAGAAGACTCGGCTTAATGATTTGAATCCTATCTATGTTTAACATTGTCGTTTAGGTCATATAAATAAGAAGTGCATGCAGAAGCTCCATAAAGATGGGCTTTTGGAGTCATTTGATTTCGAATCGTTTGACACATGTGAGTCTTGTTTACTTGATAAAATGACTAAGTTGCCTTTCACTAGTCAAAATGAGAGGACAAATGAATTGTTGGTCATTGTACATACTGATGTATGCGGACCAATGAGTTCTACTGCCAGAGGTAGATTTCAGTACTTCATTACTTTTACCGATGACTTTAGTAGATTTGGTTACATATACTTAATGAGGCATAAGTCGAAATCCTTTGAAAAATTCAAGAAGTTCCAGAATGAGGTACAAAATCATATAGGCAAGACAATTAAATTTCTACGATCGGATCGTGGAGGTGAATATTTGAGCCATGAGTTTATTGATCATCTAAAGCAGTGTAGAATTGTTCCACAGCTGACTCCACTTGGCACACCCCAATGGAATGGGGTGTCCGAGCGGAGGAACCGAACTTTATTAGACATAGTCCGGTCGATGATGAGTCAAACTGATCTTCAATTGTCCTTATGGGGATTCCCTTTAGAAACTGATGCTGTCATGTTAAACAAAGTTCCATCTAAATCTCTAGAGAGGACACCATATGAGATATGGACTGGGAAGCGTCTCGGGTTGTCTTTTCTAAAGATATGGGGTTATGAGGCCTATGTAAAATATTTAACATATGATAAGCTCACTCCCAAATCTGATAAATGCTTCTTTGTGGGGTATCCTAGAAAAACCAAAGGATATTAGTTTTATAACCAGGAAGAGGGCAAAGTATTTGTCACCCGAAATGGCGTCTTTCTTGAGAAAGAGTTTCTCTCGAAAAGAGTTAGTGGGAACACAGTGCGACTCAAAGAGGTTCGAGAACCACCAGAAAGTGTTTCAGCTCCTACTGAATCACAACTCGACATGCAAGATGTTGCAGAGCCTGCTGCAGAGACACCAGCCCCACGTCGGTCGGAGAGGTTGAGTCGTGCATCGGAGCGGTTTGCTTTTTTAACCACTAGGCAGCACGACGGATTATTGTTGGACAATGATGAACCTAAGACCTACTCGAAAGCAGTGATGGGACCAGACTCTGAGAATCCATGCGAGAGAATCAAGTTTAGAACTTGGTCGATCCACCTGATAGTGTAAAAACTATCGAGTATAAATGGATTTTTAAGAAAAAGATAGACGTTGATCGAAATGTTCATATCTATAAAGCACGATTGGTGGCGAAAGGTTTCAGGCAGATTCAAGGTGTTGATTATGATGAAACGTTTTCGCCCGTCGCTATGCTAAAGTCTATCCGGATCATCCTAGCAATTGCCGCATTTTATGACTATGAGATATGGCAAATAGATGTCAAGACGGCTTTCCTTAATAAAAATCTAAGTGAGGATGTGTACATGACACAACCTGAAGATCTTGATGATCCAGAGAATGCTGTGAAAGTTTGCAAGTTGCAAAGGTCCATTTATGGGCTGAAGCAGGCTTCTCGGAGTTGGAATCTTCGTTTTGATGAGGTAGTCAAAGGGTTTGGCTTCATCGAGAATGAAGAAGAGCCTTGTGTTTACAAGAAGGCTAGTGGAAGCTCACTTGTGTTTCTGGTCTTATATGTAGATGTCATATTGTTGATCGGAAATGATATTCCTATGCTAGATGATGTCAAGTCTTCGTTGAGAAAAAGTTTCTCAATGAAAGATCTTGGAGAGACAGCATACATTTTAGACATAAAGATCTATAGAGATAGGTCGAGAAGGCTGATTGGATTAAGCCAAAGCATGTACATTGACAATGTATTAAAACGGTTCAATATGCAGAATTCCAAGAAAGGTTTCCTGTCAATGTCATATGGTATTTCTCTCAGCAAGAGTCAGTGTCCTTCGACACCTGATGAGCTAGAAAAGATGAGTGCGATCATGTATGCCTCTGCAATCGGATCCATCATGTATGCCATGCTTTGTACACGTCCAGATGTTTCTTATGCTCTAAGTGCTACGAGCAGATATCAGTCAAACCCGGGTGAAAGTCACTGGGCGATGGTAAAGACTATCCTTAAGTACTTGAGAAGAACTGAGGATATGTTCCTGGTGTATGGAGATGAGAAGAAGCTCGTTGTAAATGGTTACACCGATGCTAGCTTTTAAACCGACAAAGATGATTCGAGATCGTAGTCTGGATTTTGTTCTACCTCAATGGAGGCGCAGTGAGTTGGAAGAGTTTCAAGCAAGAAATAGTTGCAGATTTAACGACAGAAGCCGAGTATATTGCAGCTTCGGAAGCTGCAAAGGAGGCAATTTGGATTAGAAAGTTTGTTTCTGAGCTGAGTGTTGTCCCTAGTGCGTCCAGTCCAGTGGACATCTATTGTGATAATAGTGGTGCCATTGCGCAAGCCAAAGAGCCTAGATCGCATCAGAAGTCTAAGCACATACTGCGGCGCTATCACCTGATCCGTGAGATTATAGAGAGAGGTGATGTGAAGATATGCAAGGTGCACACGGATTTCAACATAGCTGATCCGTTGACGAAGCCTCTCTCACAGCCCAAGCATGAGGCGCACTTGAGCTCTATGGGTATTAGATACTTACGTGAGTGAGTCGAGTGTATGTGAGAAGAAGTTAGTTTGTCTATGCTGATGTATATTTGGATAATTTGTTATCTTGTTCCTTGAATGTCTTTTACATTGATCAGCAAGTTGATGACTTATTTGTGAGACTCTTTGTGTTATGATGTTGTTCTAAACGATCCCTAATCTCATATCGTCATGTAGGACAGTGATGATTTATAGATTAGCACATCTGTCTGATTGATGATCATGTTTCACAGATCATAGATATAGAGATGTCAAATCAGTGATGTGAACTCATGTTGGTGAACATGGAGTTAGATAGACCAACTTTGAGATACTGCTAGGATTGTTATTTTATATGTGCCATCAGTTGTCATCTCAAATGATGTACCTGCAGAATCCTTAGACCTAAGATCGTCATTGATTCCAGAATGTGTGGTGCACACTTAGAGGTTTTCAAACGCTATTCCGTAATAGGGTAGTTATAAAGGTTGCTTTTTGGTGTGTTATGAAACATGTCATGGGATGTGAGCGGTCAAGATAGAATTTACCCCTCCTACATAACGGGAGAGACGTCTCTGGGTCCCTCGAGGTAGTCGGATTGGAAAGTGCATGGACATACCACTATGATCAAAGAGTTGATCATGATTGAATCGACTACTTGATCGAGTGAAGTGTCGAGGTATCAACAAGGGTGGCACGAATCTGGCCTTGAGCTTGACTGATGTCGTGTGGTAAAGGGATTGGTGCGTGTGTATGTCAAGGTTCAGAAAGTATGATTTTGACTTTGTATGCTTTCAGGGGTCAATATGTGTTGCTAGGTACCGCTATTGATCGGCGATTTGGAAAGGGTTTCCGGGTAGCGGCCATTTTTATATGAACCTATCGGGTCGCACACTTAAGGGGATTGGATTTTAAAGCTTGCAAGAATTAGCTCTTGCGCAAGTGGGAGATTGATGGAATTGTGCTCAACAGAATTCTGGGGGAACCAGAAGTTCTGGCTGAGGGCCAGAAGTTCTGGGTTCTGGAGCATCCGAAAGTTCCGGTTAGACCGGAAGTTCCAGGCCAGCCCCAGTTTCTGTTTTTTGGAGGAGCCGGAAGTTCCGAGCCTACCTGGATGGACCGGAAGTTCCAGTTAGACCGGAAGTTCCGCGTCGAAATAAATTCGATACAGAAGGTTATTTTTGGAAGTTTTGATTAGAGCCAGAACTTCCGGTCCAAGCGAACAAATTAGATCTGTTGGGTTTTAATACAGATTAAAGGCCCGTGACAGGGCACTATATAAAGAGAGGTGGGGCAAGCACGAAAAGGCTGCTGGTTGTTGCTGCTATTGCTCCTAGTTGAGAACCCTAGAAACCACCTCTCTTCTCTCCTCGATTGCAAGTGTTGTGATCGATCTCCCCGGATCTCGCGAGTGGTGCTAGCACGCCGACACGAGGTGATCCTGTCCCCGGACGTGTGGATACCGTGGAGGCACTACTTCAATAGTGGTGCTCATCTTCTTCCCGTGGAGATCGCCGGATCATAGGATTGCGTCGTCTTCACTGCTGGATTGCCGACAAACGAACGGAGCTGTGAGGAGTAGCTCGAGGACGCGCTTCATCGACTCTACTTCCGCTGCCCGAGCGCGTCTTGAGACTCAAGGTAACGATCCATGATCCCATTACACGCATGGTTCCTAAGCTAACGGGGTTAAATTTTTGAAATTAAGCGCTAGCGTAGCCTCCCCATAACCCAACAAATTCAAAACGTCCCACCCACGTCCCGAACTCGGGGGGCATACAACGTGCCGTTACAAAGGCACTCCAACTGACACAAGCTTATTTATGAGAGACGATCAAACTTCATCAACGAATGGCCAACTCGGGGGGCATCAGACCTATTCAAACCCGATGAGCGTGAGCCGATCGGCTAGAAGTTGGCCGTATTCAACAAACAGAGGATGGAACGTGAGAATACGAAATTTTTTGAAAATTCTTGCATCTTTTCAAAGATTCAGGCATCGCGCTTCTTTAAAGCCGATGAGCGCGAGCCGACAAGCTTAAAGTTTCCCCAAGTCCGGCATTTAAAAGCAAGGCGAAACCTCTAAATTTTTTAGGTTAAACCGATTGGTGGGGTACCGTTCCTGCTCGAAGCCGATGCATATGAACCAGAAGGCTGATCAGGAGATATGCTTGGCCAAATAGTCCAAGTCCTTATACAGGGGTCATCGGCAGAGAAAAGAGAGAGACGAGTCTTTGCCAGCAAGACAAATGCACCAAGATAAAAGTTTTTCAATAAACATTTCATTATTCACAAGGGAAGGACAGCGCAAAGCCGATGGCAAATAAAATGATTACAGGGAATCCAAGAAGTATTGCAAACTAAGGGCGGCATCGGCTTGGGCCTTCTCAAAAGACACGATAGTGCTGGTTGCATCATCGTCACCGTCAATAATTGGCCGAAGGAGTTGCCACTTCTGAGCCTGCTCCTCGGTCAAGTTGATTATCTTGGCCTTCTTGGAAGATATCTTGATCGATAGGTCTTGCAAGAACCACTGCCGATTCGCTATATAGGTGCGGAGCTGTCTCAGTTGATCGGTCCGGACGCGGATTCCCTAAAGAAGGCAATCTTCTTCCGCTTTGAGCCGATCAAGGTACGCTTGCTCTTTGGCAGGAAGTTTGAGCAAGACTTGAAGGTGACGATCGGCTTCTTGCATCTTTGCGTCAGCCAACTCAAACCTCTACTGGTGGAAACGTTGCATTCCGCGATCGGCCAGCCCAACGTAGGCAGTAAGGTAAGTCGATTGGTGCTCGCGAGAATACACCCGCAGAAGGGTATCGGCTAAATCTTGTGGAAGCCAGTCGATCATGTTCTGGAGGCGGGACCGTGCTACTTCGATGACCTAAAAAAAGATGCCGATCAGGCACTGTAGATGCTGAAGTAGAGCCGATAAGTCACTCGACGTGGAATCTCGATGAAGGAAAGCCCTATCTGATGCTTGGGATTCCTATAGAAAGATAGCATGAGCGATGAATGTACGAAGACTAACAAACATGGCCAATTGAGTTACCTGAGGGTATCGGCGTGCCGATGAGGCGCTTACAGCCAAAAGGGAGTCACCGGAATCATCATCATCACCGAGGCAGAAGAAGCGATTCAGGTCATGGTCGCCATCGGCGCTCGCTGGCTGTGTTGAAGCAGGTGGATTGTTAGAAGGTGGAATATTTGATGAGTGGGCAAGTGGAACAGTCAAAACCTAGATCAGAAACGAAGGAAAAAGTAAAATGCGCAAGTTTTAAACTAATGAAGCAAGAAGATTAGCAAGCAAGGGTTTGAATGATCAAAGAGAACATACCGACTCATGATCACCGGAAACATTTTGATCATTCAACCTGATCTTCTTGCTTGGTGGAGAATTTAGAGAATCAGGCGCCATGGCAGGAGAATGAGAGAAGAAAGAAATTTAGCTGGCGTGTGACGAGAATGACTGAGCTTGAAGAAGGGAGTTTATCGGGCAAGATTTATATATGCTCAACGAGCCGGCGATACAGTTCTTGAGGAAACTTTAAAACATGATGTTTCACGTTTCAAACTCGGGGGGCATGTGTTGACACCGGAAGTTGGACTGGCGCGTCATCGGCTAGGAGCACAGGGCGATAAACAACCGATGGGCCGCCAATGGAAGGCTTTAGCAGGCGAAGACAGATCGCGAGCGGTGTGGGCTGATACTTTGTTATTAGTATTCATTTAGTTAGTAAATAATTTCAGTTAGGATTCTGCGTTATCTCTAGATGATGTGTCAACCTGGCTATAAATATGTAAGCCCGGGGTCATTATAAACACAATCAATCTTGTCAAACAAACCCTTCAGCGCATCGCCAACTATTAGGTACGTAGCATTAGGACGATTCTCCGCCAGAGCTATGGCTGCATCGGTTGAGTCTGATCTCTAGCTTCGATGAAGATAGCCTGTTGGTAAACTGATTCATATGTTCATGGCTTTCTCGATTGAGTCTGATACTGTGATCAGATTGAGTAGGTTTGCTAGTTATCGGTTAAATACATTGATTATTATTCTTTTGTCGTGCTCTATGGATTGGATCTTTGTATTTGCCAATCATGGTGTTTTAACTTATCGGAATAGATTAGATTGTATGTCAGTCGGCAACGGCACGCTGTCTCGGTTAGGTCCGATCCATGGCATTGGCGAGGTCACATATGGGAAGACCTGGCTCGATATGTTAGAACGACGTTCGTCAGAGTGTTAGCCGATGAATTATCTATTACTCTGTTAATCGGATTTATCATGATCTTTGCGCTCTTAACTACCTATCTTTATGCTGCATCGGTTTGATTCGAACTATAGAGATTGGTATTATCAAGTTATGTTGTTGGAGCCGATTGACAGAGTTTACTGTTTTACATGTATCAATCCACGTGAATCATGATTCTCGTACGTGCTATCGTTGTCGATGTCGATAGGCTATCGCCGATAGCGTTAGGATATTTCACGCCTATTTTCTTGTTAATTGCAGGGTCAAATTGATTGGCACACTCATTGAACACCTCAGGGTTATTTAGGACCTGTACTAGAGCTAAGCAGACACTCCTAGGCTTTCGAGTATGAAGACGTAGGAATACCTGTGATTTTTGCGTCAACACTAATATAATCCATTTACTAGCCCACATGAACTTATTATATTCGGTGTTAATTAATATATTAAATCATTGTTTTCTGTTTTAAAGCCTTATAGAATCGCTTTGTCGTACTGTTGACACCAAAAATTGGACCGACGCGTCATGAGTTGTCAGGCCAGCAGGCTGGACCGATGGGCCGCCAGAAGAAGCTTGATGGGCAAGGACGAGACATACGCGAGGTGGACTCGGGCTTGCCAGATCATTATCTTTAATTATTAGATAATAAGTTAGTTTAGATTCTGTGTTAAACACGGATTAGTTGTTAACCCATTGGTATAAATATGTGCATCTAGGGACATTGTAAACTATCCCAGGATCAATCTATTCAATTTCTATTCGGCACAATGCTAGCTTTTTGGAGTAGAGGTAATGTAGTTTTTCTCGATGATCTTCTGTCTCAGGTTGGGTTACATCGGTTTAGTTCGATCTCCAGGAAGAAACAAGTATTGTCCGATGATTTCCTATCTCGGGTTGGGCTGCATTGGTTTAGTTCGATCTCCAGTAAGAAATAGGTTTCGTCACATGGCAGATGCATCTGTTCAGCCAAGACTTTCTCGTCAAGGAGTTTTTTAATGGTTGAGTTCTTGCATTAGCTAGTTATCATAATGTATTGTCTCTATTTATGACTGTATTGATCTAATCTCTTAGTTAGATCCGATATGTCGATCATATATGTACTAGATCTGTTGGTGAGATAGACTCTTCTTGTTGTCTTTGACCTCATACTTTCTCGGTTCAGTCCGATCTATTAGGTTATTGTTAATAAGATTGATTTTATCAAGTTGGCGGGTTCGGTCTATTGTTTTATCGGAGTTCTAGCCGATGAGGTATCATGGTTCTGAGAGCTTCATCGTGATCCTAGCCGATTGAGTCATCGCAAATTCCTAACATGTATCGGCTGGTGTCAAAGATCCATGTTAGCAGAGAGAGATGAAAAAAGAAAGAAGAGAAAGAGGGAATCGGTGCAGCTGAGCGGAGTGGCGACGACAGGGGGTTGTACGGCCGGGGAGGGGTATACGCATAGAAAACCCCTGCCACTCACGCAGACGCAGCAGCAGGGTTGGTACTCGGTGGTGGTAGGTATGTTATCTTCATTCTCGCACTAGAAATTTTCTTATTAGAGTTGAGGGATGGGACAGGATGGCAGTCGGACATATGGGTATGAGAGTAGTGCTTATGCTCGTATTTTTATACTCGTGCCGATACATGTCATCTGTAATTAGTAAAGACCCATGTACTTGTTCGTTATCTGTGGACGCTTATACATATGAGGACTGCCGTTTACTCTGCAGCTTAAATATCCTAGATGATGACATGATAGGAGTTAAAAAATAATTACTCAACAATTGAGTACCACAACATAACTAAGTAGTTTATAAAAAAATTCTTAATTTATCAACACATAGAATCATAATATCTCATATTATCGTTCGAGAAGACATAACAAGAAGAAAATATTAATAGGTGTGTATAATAATACATAGGGATTTTTTAGTGGATAAATGGGTGAAGTGTATGTTTATCCATGAGTATAGAATATGACTCAATATCATATTTATGTGTATAAAATTAGAAACATATAATATTTTTTTTCAGGGGTAAACAGGTAATTGAGTAAATTATTATTTCTAGACGGGGATATGACCATTTTCTCTGTGGGGTTTAATATTGAAAAGTTCTATAGAGTATAACAGGATTATATATATATATAATTTAACCGATCTAATTCAACGTGAGTATAACTCATTATATTTTTGTCTAAGAGAAAGATGGTAGAATTTCCCCTCCCACAGTTGGAGACGAAGAGTTTCCTATGCAGATGGAGACGAAGAATTTTCGTCCAAAAGGAATAGCGATGTTTACCCTTCGTCCCGGGACTTTTCCCTTCGACGTGCCCGTTCGGGGGCGGGGGCGGGCGCGCGGCGGGTACCGGCAAAAACTGTGAACAAGCCGCGCGCGGCGTGGGGGCTGCTGCTGCAAGGCGTCCGGCGAGCTGGGTTCCTGGGCACGGATGGACACATGGCCCATGTGGGCGACCGCTCCCAGCTAGATTATGCGACTGGATTTTCTCTTCCCAAACCATCTGGAGTTTCCCTGCTCATCTGCCATGGAAGAAGAGAGAGCACTGTGCTCTGTGACTGAGAGCATGAGATCTGTGCCCCTCTTAACCACAGGTTGTGGCCATGTGCTTGGAACTTGTAATATTTTTCAATTTTGAAACTTACTCGGTCTCATGATCTAAAAGTTTCAGTTTAAAATTTCGTTTGGTACAGCTCCAAATCTAGAAATTTTTTGGAGCGGATCTAATCTAGCTCTAAAAAAAATCTAGATCTAGAGCTGTGGATATATTAAAGGTATTTAGTTGAGCAATCTAGTTTTTTTTATTTTGGACTAAAAATAAAAGTTTAAATTATTTTATTTTACTATACAAACCTCAAATCTAGTATAAATCTCAGAGTTGGAGCTATACCAAACATGCAATAAAATTTATCTTAATATTGCAATCTAATAGTTATAAATGGCAACTTTTGTCTTAAAGTAACTATAAGATCATTAGACTTAATTACTTATTGTTCTACCTAATCATTTTTGGATCCACAATCAATTATCCAAAATAGTAGTATGATATTTTTACTCGTCTCTAAATAATGATCTGAGCTAAAATATAGAAGTAATGGTCTGAGCTAAAATATAGTTTTTGAATTAATTTAGGGCCTTTCTTTCAACGCAAGAAAAAAAAAGAGATACGAGTTATTAGATGTTGGTAGGTTAAAAAGTGGTCGATGTAGTGCCCTTGACAAATAGACAATGCGTAAAAGACAATATTTATTTATTACCACGTCCTTTTACAAGGACATACCCAGTGAAAACAATCAGTCTCATCGAGGAGTTTTTTAATGGTTTGGATTTACCCTTTTTGCCGTTGAGAGTTAGAGTTTATTTGACACAACTTTAATTTTGATATTTAAATTAGGTCTAGAGTTCGTGTAATAAAATAAAATAAAATATTAATTTTAAGTTAATATAAAAACCATATGGTTAAAATAAATACAACTTCAGATTCGAAAATTTTAAAACTAGATTTAACTAAATTAAAAAATCTTTAATTTTAAGCTGTATCATAAAAAGTGTTACTCACAAAAACAGAAGGCTCACATATCACAGGCACCCCCGAGTTGGAAATACTCCTCCCAAGTCCCCACCACCAAGAACACTTTCAGGTGGCAATCTGTTGCTATGATGCATATGGTATTATGGTGTAAATCGATAACGTCAGACGCCCAAATGGTGAACGAGAGATGAACAGAAGAATCGATGGGCGCAATTGAGGATTTGAAGCCGTGTAAGTGTGACAGGAATACAGGATCAAGACGAGCTGCAGGGAGGCAGCTCAGACTGTTACCATTTTGACTGTCGCTTAACTGGGCCTGGATTCCAATAAAGTGCAGGGTACAAGGAATCTTAGGCAAGCAGTGGCGTGGCCGTCAGACAGGTGACCGTGCTCTATTGCTCGCAGCAAAGCTCCAGGCTACGGGACAGCAAGAACACGCGCGAACAGGCAACAGCTGAGCTAGCCTTGTGCGTCGGAGACGCGTAAAAAATTACGGATACATGGTGGCTGGATGCGTCCAGACTGAATGCGTATAAATACTAGGGTTTTTTTTCATCAGCATTCGTCCCCGTTAGCTTTAGTTAAACTATGCTAAAATATCACGGTTCTGCGAGAACTTTTCTCCGGGATCAACAAAATAACCGCGCCCCCTCACTCTCAAAAACTTGTGTATATATGGTATCAGTGATTTAAATGAAAATATGTAAATATATGTAAGTGAGTAAGTACGTTTTGATGTTGTTTTCTCTAGACCGGTTTGTTCGGCATTATATCTTTCTTATATATTTTTTCTATAAATTGAGAAACTTTTTACTTATTGTATACATCCATCAGAAATAAAAAAAACATAACTTTCTTCCATATACTGTTTTATTCTCACCTACGATATATATATGGTATTCGTTGATATAAATGAGAATATGTAAAAATATGTAATCGTGTAAGTACGTCTTGATATCGTTTTCTCTATGTACAAAAAATGTTTTCCTTCCTACTTATTGTATATATCCATTAGAAATAAAAAACACAACTTTCTTCCGCACACTGTTTTATTCTCATCAACGGAGTGGTGGACTACATCCAGTAGCAGTGTTCAGTAACAAAATCCTTGCTTCACTCTTTCACCATCACCATCCTCTTTATTCCTTGCACGACAACAAACAATCTCATAAAGCATGCAAAATATCTCTCTTGTGTGGTCGTTTAATCATTCAATAATCAAAGACATATTTTTTCATAAGGCCCATCCCTGAAACTTGGAGGCTCTTGGTCTGTTTTTGAAAAAGGAATTTGGTCTATTTAAAAATATAAATTGGTAAATAATAACATCAACCTGACCTATTTGTACTATGAAAATATTTAAGGAGCTTCTAACAGTTATAGCTATTCACAAAATCTTCAGCTTCTCGAATAGTTTAGATTTTTCTCCATATTATAAAACTCAATAGTTATATAATCTAGAAATAAACAGTTAAGGAACATCAACTTATCCGCATTCTCATCCACTCGACAACTCTTGTTAGAATATTACTCTCCCAAGCAAGTGGTTCACTTAAATTAGATGGTGTCCTCCGAACCAGACCTTATAAAACAACTTGTCCTCCATGTAACGGCCTTTTGCATAGTTAGGCTGCAAGATTTATTTGTAAGAAAGATACGCATGTAAAACAACTCTAGAACAAAATGAATTTTATCAAAATTCAACTCGATCTCAGAATTCCTCACCTCAGAGCGACTATTATGGCTTTGTTAATTGGCATGTATTACATGCTAATCAAAGGAAGTTCAGAGAAAGGGGAGCAAATTAATACTCAAGCCAACCATGAGAATCTAAACACGCCGGAGTTTTTGAACTTCTGAATTATAGTTTATTTATAAATTATGTAAGCCTGGAGTTTTACCATCAGGAGCAAGAATTTAAACCGTTTAAAAAAGCTTTAAATTCTTAGAGTAGCTGTGGCGATAGTTTGTTTAGATCCTTACTCAGATTTCTCCATAGGCAGCAGACACTGCATTGGCCACTAGGTTGTTAAAGATGATCAGTGTTGATGATTGCACCACCTGTGAGGAAGCTGGCAAAGGACTTGATAAAGTGGAGGATCCTCTTCCCCGATGGAGATGTTGGGGATGACACCAACACTCCTGATTGGAGACACGAGCTCCGGAGGCCCCACCCAGCCACCCATGGCGCCTTCATCTTCCATTTTGTTACTCACTTTGCCATCCTAATTGGATAGTCCCAGGTGTTCTAGGACCCAGCCAGATTAATCCACCATCATGCCATATGCCATGATTAATCCACCATTGATAAGGGAATATGAGATATAACGGTCCTAATGTTCTCATGTAAGTAGGGCCAGATACAGTGGTGGGATGGCTAGGGCTTAAGCCCTACTCTTAGCTTCTTATTTCTATAAAATTATACGAAAATTTTGTACGATTAGTTAAAAATAGTTAGATGATGCTTTGCAACATTTTTATTTTGAACGATTAGTTAAAAATAGTTAGATGATGCTCTGCAACATTTTTATCTTTTTGTCAGACATGTCTAGACTAATCCACATCATGCTTGGAACTGCCTTAATACCTATAAAAATTGTTTTGGCATGTAATAGTGTTAAGGTTCCATACATATAAATATCTACAAGAGCATGAATGCAATTGGTTTTATAGCTTCTAAATACTACAGCTGTTGTGGGGCAATCACAGAGGAGTCAGTTGGTCTAATCCGTTTGGTCCGTGCTCAGTGTTCTTTTAAGTTCTTAACATTTTCTCCTTTTGATTGTGAAACGCAACGCGTGAATGTCGCACGAAATAATCCATCTATACAGAAAGCGATGAAAGTAATTAGTTCCATGAAATGAGAAGAGAATGGCATACTCCTAGGATGCTACTTCTGCCCTAGAATGTTAAAGGTTAAAGACTTAAAGTACCCTTGTGTCATGTACAAGAGATCTAGCATTTCTAAAAAGATACCTAATATAAATATATATCTTTATTTTTAAAGATATTAGATTTAAAATATCTTTCCAACGTTCTTACTTATAGATAGTGGCTCTCATTGACTATCCATCATGTTTTTAGATATAAGAGAGAAAAGAAAAGAAGAGATATATGTTAAATATGGTTTACTCGTCAGTGATACGAAAGAGAGAAAATCTAGTATGTTTAAATATATGTAACATGGTATTGAGAGTCTCTTAGAGAGAAGTCTTGCATCGGAGAAGAAAGACTTAAGTAAATTTTATTAAAAAATACTCACTATATAATGATATTAGGAGTGCGTTTTTAAATATATCTTGAATATGCTATAAGGTCAGGGGCCTTCAATTATGTTCCTGTGTAACCACAAGATCTGTGTGGTTTTTGTTATAAACAGGCAGCCATCACTGTGGCCAAGTAAACTAATATCTGTATAGTTTCTCTGTCTGTGTTTTCACCAATACCACCCTGATTCCCTAGAGTTTTAACCATTGAAAATGTCATGTGCAATATTACTACAATTAGTGGTTTGTGCAAATGCTGATACTACTTAGCATGCTTGGACGATGGTTCATCCCTGCACTCCACTAAAATATACTGAGATTCGATTATATATCCTTCATATTTCACTAATATGTATGTGAGATCATTTTAAATCAATGGTATGTATGTCAGGTGGATAAATTTTTAATTTCCATTTAAGTGGAGTGTATATAATCAAATTTTTCGAGAAAAAATTGCGAGCACTCATAAATTGGAGAGCATTTGTGACGAGGAAATAAAGCTGTCCAAAAGAATCATTTATATGTAATTCCGGCGATGATAAAACAGTCACGGTAAATCATTATATCTAAATAAAAGCATTATGATATAATGAACTTCTATCTAAACAAGTCGAACTGCCGCGCAAATTCCGTGAGTCGAAATCCCACCACTGTAGAAAAACTACTATGCTTCGCCGAGTACCACAGGCACTTGGCGAAGCTCCTTTTACACTCAGGCGAAAGCTTCGCCGAGTGCCACACTGGGCGAACCCGCTGTCAACGAACAGAGGTTCGCTGAGTGTTTTTTATCGGGTATTCGACGAACCCTTCGTCAAGTGTCCGGCGTGGCACTCGGCACAAAAAAGTGCGTAATGGTCGGGGCGACGTGACGGTGGCTTCACCGAGTACCACGCCGGGCACTCGGCGAATGGGCACGTGTTTGCCAAGTGCCTTACATGGCACTCGGCGAAGCCACAAACCCGGCAGCGCCCGGGGCACGCCACGTGTCCGCGCGCTTGGCCTGACACGTGGCGTACCCCCGGGCGCTTTCGGCTTCATGGCTTTGCCGAGTGCCATGTAAGGCACTTGTCAAACCTAGCTACGAGACTCGGCGAAGGTTGCCAGAAAGCACAGAATCGCTGAGTTTCCGTTCTAGAAAAAGTTTCAAGTTCAAATAAAGATTTAACCATCGATTTGCTTTCAAATCTAATCCATTCCTACTTTAAACCATAATTCCTCCTCGGATAATCTCTGGTTTCTAAACACCCTACGTGACAACTTTCTCAAAACATTTTTAAATTTTTATCATAGTATATATATATCATATCATAACACCATGACAAGTATCATGTTTTTCAGACTTTAATTGATTTTTTAGAATTAAAAAACCATTAAACTCCATGTTACCGATCGAGTGTCGCAACCTATATTTTTAAAAATTTCTTTACATTTATTGGTAAAGGACTAAAAATGAACTCAAGAACATGAATATGATTTTTCTATAAATTTTGGTTTATTATTTCATACACTTACAGTTCAAATTGGACTTGTTTCGATTTAAATCCTAGAAACACTTAATGAATTAAAAATAGCAAACTGACCTAGAAAAATGCAAACTTTTTACATAGAATAATATATGTTTCATTTTGAGTGTACAAAAATTTTCAAGTTCAAACCAAGTTTAAAATATCACATGGACGCAAAACAGGTTTTCACATAAAATAATGGGTACCTTGACTTTGCCGAATGTTTTTGTAGAAAACACTTGGCAAAGCCTTGGGTTTGCCGAGTGCCTAATTATGGCACTCGGTAAACCATGCCCCCGGGACACGTGGCGCAGTAGCTGGCTCAGCCGAAACAGCAACATTGCCAAGTGCCATTTTTGTCACTCGGCAAACCCAACCAAGTGTCCGTTAGTGGCACTTGACAAACCTGTCCTTTTTCGTCAGGCCATCGACATGCCGTCAAGAACCCTAGCCGCATCGAATTTTCCATTTTGTTCACTGAGTGTTGAAAGTTTTGCCGAGTGTCTTTGCCGGGGGCACTCGGCAAATATGCCGTTCGCCGAGTGTAAATTTTTTGCCGAGTGTTTTGGGCTGACACTCGGCAAACAGCCATCTTTGTCAAGTGCTCGATGAAATGTACTCGGCAAATAATTTAGCACTCGGTGAACTATCTGTTTCTCGTAGTGCATATAAATTCCGCAAGTCTATTAGAAATAGAGTTAAGTTCTTAGGCTTTGAGAGCAAACATGTGGCTCTTTTTAGCCCATTTTTAATATAAATGCATAGTAGAATGGACAGATATAATTTTATTGCTTAGGAATATCTGACTTTCTATTTCTATTTAAAATACAAGTGAACATCATTGAAGAATATTGAAATCATGCACAGAAATTTTAAAAAAATTAAAAAGAAAAGAAAATATAATACTATATTTTCCAGCATTGCCGAAAAGACATAAGAAACCAATTATTATCGTGCAACAATCCTATAGATATTAGATATCCAAAAATAGCAAGACTTGATTGTGTGTACATTGACTAGCCATATCATGGGTTGGTCCACTACTGGGTGCTATTTTATTTTAATATACACATAAACTTTTTATATATAAAAAACTACATATTAATGTCAATATCTAATATATTGCCGTTAAAAACTTTGTACACTGCTGATTAATTATATTCTAAAGGATAAATCACCATTGACAATATATAAGGATTTCCTCGTTGTGTAAATATGTCTAGGTTATCTATCTACCACAACACACAACCTCTTCCAAACCAAAGGCCACAGATTTTCAGCCTTAAAGAAAAATCATTTCTCCAATATCCAAAAGCAAAAAACCAAAACAAGACGAAGAAATAAAAAAACCAAACAGAAAATTCCAAGTCGAACTTAAGAAAATCCGACGCCGAAAAGGGCAGAAAAAAACTTAGAAAAAGAAAACGAGCAACCGAAACGAGCCAAGGGTTTTTGAGTACAAACACACCGTCCCCTAGTCTCGTCTAGTCCTCCCCTCCCTCCCTCCATTCCTCCACCTCCACCTCCACCTCCACCTCCACCTCGGCAAGGACGCAGAGCCGAAAAAAATTCAAGGCGAGCAGGCAGCAGCGCGAGCCATGAGCTAAGGAGCATCGAGCCGCTCGCCCCCTCGGATCCGCGTTCTCGCAATCGCGTGGAGAATAGGGTTCCCGGTTCGTCCACCCAAAACCCTAGGCTAGATCCGGGCGAGGGGGAAGGGGGGAG
>KE373217.1:152226-164749 GCA_000418225.1 Zizania latifolia
GTGGCTAGAGGAGACGACGGATGAGATGCCGGCGGCTAGAGGAGACGATGGAGGAGGCGTCGCGGCTCGCCGCCACGAGCGAGAGTGAGACGGGGGAGAAAGAGAGCGAGACGGGAGAGAGAGATGCGACGGGAAAAGTTCCCGATGTGAGCAGGCATGGATCGGGAATCACCGTGGATCGGGCCGGTATTTTCTCTCTAGATGGGCTTCCAAATGCGCATGTAATTTAACCCGTGGATTTTTTCCCTGTGGACTGAATTCCTGGGAAATGGGCCGGGATCCCGGGTGCTTCCCGGGCTGCCAAATGAGGCTTTAGAGCTGATCTAAACCACTGCAAATATTGATGGGTTAGCAAAACCGTTGTGTTACCAGAACGGTAACTATAGTTTTCGTGATAACCGTCAACCACAATAATAATAACAACTCTGGTTACCACTGTCCAGTTGCTGCTGATAACTGGCTAACAGACAATTAACCCTCTAACCGAGAAGTTCATGCATGCCTAGGTCGATCGGATGAGCGCCGAAAGCTTCGTTTTGTGACTGAGCCTGAGGCGTACAATCTCGTTAGGTGAAAATACCTTTAGACTCTTTAGATGTTCGTAAACTGGTTTTCTTTTAATTTGAGTTACAAACAATAGTATAATGTGATCGGAAAAGATGGAACAGTCGTGAGAGGTATTCCATTTGGATAATATATTTTGTCTAACTTTAACTTGATTTTCAAAAGAAATTAAAATGGCTACATATTTATATTTCCACAACAACATAAAAAACAAGCAAAATGTACTTTGTGAATGTTACGCCCACAAACTGAGCCCAGGCCTCACTCTGGCCCTGCTACGTTTGTGAATGTTACGCGTAGATCAGCCATTGATTGGTGGAAAATTTCATCATATACCAATAGAGAGAAATTAAGTGTTTACCTCCACCGAATTACTCCCTCCATTTTATACGTTTAATGTCGTTTCACTTTTTTCCTTCAAATCTAAACTTCTCTAAATTTGATCAAATTTAAAGAAAATATTTTAATATCTATAATATCAAATAAATGATATATTCTATGGCAGATTTAATGAAACTTGATGTTGTAATCATTAGTATTTTTTCTACAAAATTAGTCAAATTTAGATAAATTAATTTATAAAAAATAAAACAATTTATATTAATTTATAATATGTAACAGAGAGCATATATTATTGTTACTGGCCTGAGATAACCCAATAACATGATAAATCCCTAATTTACTGTATAAAGAAATAGTATATGACCCAATCTCCCATATCGGTAGCTCAGAGTACAAGTTACCACTCGGGGATTTCGGTAGATGGTCAGAGATCGCGGCCCATCCATACGAACCCTGAACTGTAATACTGGGCCTAAACGGTCCACGAACCGCCGCTTCTGCGGTGGTTGCCCTCGCCTCTAGCTGCGTCTCTCCTCCCGCATCGCCTCCCCTTTTTTCCTACGCGACCAGCAGCCACCTCACCTCTCCCTACCCCGATCTCCTCCTCCTCCCACTCGGCCGCGCCGAGGGTCTCGCCTTCGCTTTGCACCGCCGGGAGACGAGCCAGGGGAGTGTAATGGCGGCGCGGCACTTCAGATCCGGCCTCCCCCTCCTCCGCGCCCGCCTCGCGCAGGTTCCGGTTCCCTTCCCCCCTTCTCCCCTCTTTGATTTGTGAAAGTTTTAATAGAGGCGCCCTCTTATCGATTTAGATTACTGGTGGTGGATCCCTCGGTCGATGTAGGTCCTCCTCCCTTTTTCGCTAGTGTTTTTCGGTGTTTTTTCTGGGGATTTTTGTTGCGTCGCGTCTGTCTGGATCGCGTTGCTTGTGGTTTTATTTGTTGGGTTAGTGGTGTAAGATTGATGTGTTGGTTCTGATGCAGAGCTCAAGGGGCTTCGCGTCGCAGGTAGCGAAGCCGACCGGGAAGGAGATCAAGGTAACCCTGAAATAGCATTTCGTTGGATTGCTTACATTTCTCGTGTGATGCGGATGCAGTTTAAGACTGGTAGGTCCTGGGGGAGTCTCGTACTTATTTCGTCATGAGTGGCGAATACTTGTCTGATTAGCCTGGTTTTGTGACATTAGAAATGTGCCGTTTGTCTGTGTCACCTGAGAAAAAGAATTCATGTCTTAATTTCTGTGGTATTGTGGGGTTATGGCTCAGTCCACTTCCTGTTGAGAAATCGAATGATGTAGTAATATTGATGACTGTTTCAGGAAAGTTAAAATTTGTTCACTGTGCGTCAGCTGTATGATCATGCTGACATGTTATTGTGCGATGCATTTTTCTTGAATTTTTTTATCTCAACATGATCTCTGCCTGTTGTAGATTAGTACTTCTCCATCTCAGTTCATTGGTTACTTTGGCAGCTTGAGCAGTTCATTGTTTCTTTACATGCCCCAGTTAATCTTATTTGTCATGTTTGTTATGCCACAATAGGTCCCAGAAGCTTTGTATGGTGGTACTGGTAACTATGCCAGTGCTCTGTTCCTTACAGCAGCCAAAGCAAATGTGTTGGACAAAGTTGAATCTGAGATTCTTGATGTTGTAGAGGCATCCAAGAAGAGCCAGTTGTTTTCTCAGTTCATTAAGGATGCGTCAGTGCCGAAAGAAACCAGGGTGAAGGCTATAACTCAAATATTTGCTGAAGCTGGTTTTTCAGATATCACAAAGAATTTCTTGGGTATGCTTCACATTCACCAATTTTATGTCTAATGGAGTTTAGTGTAGTTGTTTATGATAACTTTGTTACACTTGATATCAACCAAGTTTGTTATAGAGGTAGCTTTATGCGGCATAGGCATTGCTGAAGAGAAGCCCAATTGTATCAGATTATTTTCAGTATTTTTTGTTCCAGTGGCATTTTCCATATGAACAGATTACTACCTTCATTCTCTATAATTTCAAAGTGAACCAATGATATTTGCAGTTTTAGTTTGATCTGCCATGGTAGTTTGCCATTTTCTCATTTGCAAAGGGTGGCTAACTAGCTGATCAACGCTTTCCTTGAATCTTGTTTTAAGGAATGTAATGTTGTCCATAACTATCTTGCTATGTTAACGCTAATTTTTTGTTTTTACTGTGAAGCTGTGCTAGCCGACAATGGTAGACTGAAACATATTGAACGCATCACAGAGAGATTTGTTGAATTGACCATGGCACATAAAGGGAATGTGAAGGTTCTTGTCAGGACAGTTATTGTAAGTTGATGTGTGATGCCTTTGGTGCCTTTTTTATCTTACAGTGGTCTTGTTATATTACTCCCTTTGATTTGAATTATGTCATTTTAGTCTTTTGTGAACTCTTTCCAAATACAAGTCATCCTAGAATTTCCAGACCCTTTTCACGCTCTTTTTCCCCTTCTTTACCCTTGCTAAATAAATGCTACCACTCATGAATTAATAATCTCAAGCTCTATCTAGGTCAACCAACTTGACAGACATACCTTAATATTCAGATACAACATCAGTGTTCTAAAAATCAGCATTAGGTGGCACCTAGGCGCCAGTCGTGGGAAGGGTGCCACGATTTGCACATGGGCGGCATGCTCGGCGGCTGCGGCGCCTAGGCGGGGGCCAAAGCAGCATGGTGGGCACCGGGATCCACCAGTGGAGGGCACACGCGGCCTAGATACGCCGGTGGGCGGCGCGCATGGCCTGGATATGCTGCTGGGGGCACGTGCGCCCTGGATCCATTGCCGAGGGGCACGCATGTTCTGGATCCGCTGCCGAGGGTCGTGCGTGTCTTGGATCCGCCACCAAGGGTCACGTGCGGCCGGGATCAGCCGCTGGGGGATGCACGTGCCTTGGATCCACTGCCAGGGGTTGCGCACGGCCTGGATACGCCGCTGAGGATCACTTGTGGCCAGGATCCGCCGTCGGGGGTTGCACGTGTCCTGGATCCGCCGTCGGGGGTCGTGCACTGCCTGGATCCACTGCCGGTGGGCGCGCGCGTGGCCTAGAACCTATGCTGACGCCGAGCTCACTGTTGCCTGCCTGCCCGTCGAGCTTTGGCCAACCCACCTCAATCTAGGGAGTGCAAGCAATAAGTTAGCCCAAATGCCCACCAGCACTGCATCCTCATTGTTCCAGCCAGCCAAACAACCCACACTCACTAAGACATATAGACATGAAACCTAGGCGCTGACTAGGCGTTAGGCGCCACGGTACCACCTGACTAGCACCTAGCACCTTCTTGAACACTGTACAACATATAAAAGTAAGCAACTTTGCATTGATAATCACGCTACAAATGTTGGAGAATCAGCTTCTAGTTTTTTAAGTTTGCTTCCCTTAATTGGTCAATAGATGGATTTGTACTTACTGCAGCTTCTATTGTTGTTCCTTGTACTGTGGTAAGTTGATTTTTCGTGCTGACTTGTCTTTTTCTGTCGTTAGCCACTTCCTGAAAAGGACGAGCAAGACCTTAAGGAAACTTTGCAAGATATTCTTGGGAAGAACAAAACTATATTGATTGAACAGAAGGTAATTACTTGGTCCATCAGTTGCCTTTAGCCTGTAAAGTGACATTTCAAACCACTTGGCCTAAATCTTCTGTTGCCTGCAGATTGACCAAAGCATCATGGGAGGGCTAGTGATTCAGTTTGGGCAGAAGGTGTTTGATATGTCGATCAAGACTAGGGCGAAGCAAATGGAGATGTTTTTGCGGCAACCCCTTGATATCTAACTGCCTTCTGGATCCAAAGCAACATCAGATTGAAGTTCTTACTGCTGCTGAAGGCATCCTCATGTCTGTTACTTTGATGTGATCTTGAAATAAAAACTTTCCTTTACAAGAGAACGGCACTCTGTTTTATTTTGACTCTTGGGTTACAAGGCTGCCGAACAATTTCATGTGCATTTGTTTGCTTCTAAGAAAGCTATGCAGCAAAATGAAGGAAATTCTGGAAAGTTTTTAATTTCCAAGTGATGGCACTATTTGTTCGTTCTGTTCTGTTCAGTTCGGGAAGTGCAATGCTTATTATATAATCATGGGACGTGTGAATATGTTAATAATTTTCCCTGCCATTTGTTATGTAAGCACGATCTTTTGATGAGACCTGTAGATTAGAGCTTGAAGACAATAAACAAAGATACAGTATACAGTAGAAAAGCCGTACTTTAGCCGTACTTTTTATTGCTTAAATTTATCTCAATACAGTGAGAGGAAGGTTTCGCTATTTATAGGTAAAAACCTATAACAGATAGAAGTGCTCATAAAATCCAAAAATTTGGTTTTTTAACACTTTGCCTTGCGCACTTCTCATGATATCTATATGCCTTATCAAGACTCTGTAACCTAGTGGAAAAATTGAGAGAGAGTATATAGCGTGTTTTGTTTGCACGAACTGTCTCATTAAAAACCTACATATAAGAAACTTCAGGAAAATTTATTTAAGGGAAAAATAATATAATTCACCTAAATATTTTATATGATACTTTAAGATTAATTTAGGTATTTAGTCTATTTGACTACAATTTAATTCTTCTTATTAGTGTTATGTGAAGTTTCTCTTCTTGAAATGCACAAGTCTCTAAGTCTAACCATCTCAATTTTACGAAAATATCTTTCAAAATTGATGTTGGAGAGAGACTCGGTGAATAAATCTATGATATTTTTATATGACTTGGTATGCATCACATTTATATCATTTATCTTATGCAATTCACGAGAATAGAAAAACTAAGGGTCTATGTACTTCGTCAAATTGTTCTTTAAATATCTTGACTATACTTATACAACATAAGTTACATTATCTTTATGAATAATGGTGGGGATGTTGATATGATTTAAACCACATATCTACTAGATGTGATAAATCATTCTTCTAAGGCTGCATATTTCTATGAGGCTTTTTATAAAGCTATTAATTTTGAGTGGTTTGTCAAAGTCAATACAGGACTTTGCTCAGATGATTTTTAGGATACTGCAGTTTCACCACAGAGAAAAACATAGTCGATCTAGGATTTGCTAGTATACGGGTCTGATAGGTATCTAATATCTGCATATTCGATCAGACTCAGGTCCTGATTTTTTCTATAGAATAGATCTAAATCCTTGCTTCCTTGTAAGTAGCGCAGAATATCCTTGATGTCCTTCCAATATCATTTGTTAGGTTCTATGATGTATCGTGCCAGTAGATTTACTACAAACACAATGTTCAACTTAGTGCAGTTGGCCAAGTACATTAGCGTATCCAAAACATTCAAGTATGGAAATTCTAGTCCTAAGATTTCTCCTCTCTTCTTTAGATCTGTATGGATTTTGGTTTGTTTGTAATGACCTTCTGATCATGGGGTTTTGGAAGTAAATGATTTTTCAAAATCAAATCTCTTCAACACTTTTTAAGTGTATGTGGACTAATATACAAAGATTTCATCAGACACATACTCTAGCTATAAGCCTAAGCAAATTTAGTTCTATCCAAGTGTTTCATTTTAAACTCAAATTCAAAGAACAAGTTTTCTTCCTCAATATCACATGGTATTCACACCATATTCATAATTCATTTAGAGATTTTTATTATTCATGTAGCATTTCTTTTAGAAAAAAATATTATATATTACTAAACTATTTCTATTATATCTATCTTGGTTCAGGACAGGGTACTTCATATACTTTCATACAAATGTTCGATCCAAACTCTCATGCAAATAACAACATCAATTAATTCATTACTCAACATAATTTGACTTTAAGTTGATTTTTAATTTCATATTGATTCACCTAACCTCTAATTGATTTTAATTTTTAACTGCTAGTTGACTGTCATTGAAATCATATTTCTAAAGGCAATTCAGCCTATGATTGGGGAATATATTTCGCAATCAACTTATGGTAGTTGAGTTAAAACTTTATATAAAAAGTCATGATTTATCTTTTACTATTTTTTCAAATTAATTCCCGTATATGCCTATAAAATGGATATAGGGAGGTACACGATATTCATGTACAAAATAACTCTAGTTTGTTCAGATAATTCATTTGTTATTGTCTTATTATAATCTTTTCAATCTGACCTCTTCACGTATTCAATGAGCGATATAGGCTCAGTGCCAAGATTTATAATTATGGCAATAATAAATAGCAACTATCGATATTTGGTAGTTTCTATATTATAGGATTCACTTGAACTTTTATAACTTCTAGTTACGTCATCATGCATTGCACATTCTGGTGCTTCATCATCTTGCTCACCATTATTTTTTATTCGGGAGCAAGGTCATTTAGTATACCAGCAATTATTTTGGTGTGCACCTTATCGTCGATTTCTTCCTTCATGGGAAGATTCACATTGTTATGTCTTTTTCTGAGATTTCATACCATTATCAGGTCTCAATTAGCTCCCTTTCTTTCTATGAGGTAGTTTTCATGATTATGTATGATAAGATCTCTAGCTCTATTTTCACTAGACATCTCGTCCTATTATTTTTATTTGAGGCATCTGAATGAGATGACATTAAAACTCTAATTCTAGATAGAGTCTGTAATAAACCAACCATTTCTTCTTTGATGGCTTTTATTTGTTTTTTCACTTGTGATGACATTGGTAGGCTTATATTTCCATCATGAGAAAGTCAGCAAACAAAGATTTCAGGGACACTACCACCTGTCATAGGAGATAGTGCATTCCAACCATAAGGGTGTCCTTAGTCACTGTGATGGTAATGTGTATCTTAAATTGTTACTTCTAATATTTTTTTATGATGTGCTTTGTGCCTTACAAATTCAGAACCAATGGCTCAAACATCATACTTATAGCACGTGTGATCCTGCTAACCATGTGGTTTAACATTTTTTTTGATTGTCTTGCCATTCTCATCACCAAGCTTCATCTTGAATGCCACCACTTTCCTTTATTCTCTTCCATGCTTCTTATGATAGGTTTTACATAACTTTAAATAACCAATATTAGCTACTAGACTATTGCTCTTTCATTGTAGCTACAAAATGAAGTTCTTTAGTACTTCATCCTAAATCTCGTTGAGCTACAACACGTCAATCAATTCAGAATACTTCGTGTATTTTGATTGGCGATGGTTGCATGCGGATTCTACCACGTTTGGGTGGATAGTGGAGAGTCTTTTTAATTTCTCTTTTATCTGAAATCTTTTTTCCATAGAGATTCGTCGCAACGTGGAGTTGTACTCTCAGACATACTTAGAATAAAAGAGTTAGAGTTAGATCTATTCTTGCTCTACAAGAGGTTTGATGATGTAATTGAGACGCTCGAAACGCTTCTTCGGGGCGTCATATAGCACTCTCTCATTCGTCGTGGCTATATACCCATCATTCAAATTAGAGAGAGATGTTGTAGAAGATAAACTGCTTGATCATTTTCATTCGGCATAGGGCATGTGCATTATTGCCCCTTGCCTATGGTGCTGTGGAGCTTTTTGACTCTAAGTACGATCCAGACATCCAATGCTTATGTAAGATGGTTGCAGTCATCTACTCCTTGTTCAACGAACTTATTGGTCACGATACAAGTCATCTATGATGTGCATGTTACTTCTATTAAGTTGCATCACATTACTAAATAGAGCCATGAATAACTTACTATAATTTTGCAATATTTGTTTATGCAATTCTATATTTACTGATAAAAAGTAATGATAATTAAATGCATACGAGCAATTAAAAACAGTAAAACAATAAATAAGCATAGAAAATATTGTTCAAAAGAAAAAATGGATGTAAAATTCAAATTCTAGAGGTCCTTTTATGCAAGAAAAATGTATTTTCAGAATTTTCAGCGAGCCCGAGGGCCCCGAACAAAATTCCTATTTCCTGCGTGATTTTTCAAAAATCCAAGGCTTATTTATAAAACCGCAATTTTCCTTTTTCTTCTTTTATTTGCAGACCGGCCGGCCCACAGCCTATTCGGAGGGCGGCTAGTGCCATACAACAGTGGCCATGCCAGCTAGAGTAGACGGCGGGCGACGGCGACCGAGCAAGCCTTCGACAACGGCTACTGACAGACGACTTGCAGCATGTTGGCGCTATCTTTTGTGGAGCGCTCGATAGGGAGTGCTCGGCTTGCCGCGTCATGCGACATGATGGCACGGCCGATAGAGTACGAGGCGCTGCTAGGTGTGGCTGGATGTGCTACCAGGAACACGATGTGCGGCCGACGATCGTCGGGCGACGCTGTCTCGTCGCTGTTCGGGATGACTAGCCTATCAGGACCATACTGGGTAGCGTGCCGATGGCCAATGGCCGGCACTACCGCATCACCGTTCAAGGCGGCTGGCCTAGCAAGGCAGTTCAGATCTAATCTGTATAAACGATTTAGCAAATCTATTTAGGGACACATACATCAATGCTAGTAGATTGCTTCTCCTATGATAGAGCTTTGTGCTGATGACATGTCGAGAAACTATGCTACCATATGTAGTTCAAAGCTTCGAAACAATAATCAAAAGACATAGTATATAGAGAAAAAGCTAAACTTCTTTATTGCTTAGATTCATCTATACGATGAAAGGAAAACCCTCTGTTTATTAAAAAACCCACAAAATCCAGAAATTCGATTTCCTAACACGTCCTTCAATACCGAGTTTATTGTGGTTATCCATAATCATCAAGTCACCGCAGCAAATCACACAAAAATACTACCCAAAAGATCTCAAGTCGGATGCATTGACCCCAGGATTATCAAACATAATCTCCTGGAACATGGAAATTTTACAGGATTTTATAGGATTTAGTTCAATCAAATTCTCCAAAATTTTGTTAAAATTAATCCATTCCAAAGGAGGCCTAAAAACATGAGGAAATTGACTCTTAACAACTTGTTTGACAAACCTCAATCCCGACCCATCCACGTGACCCATCCACGTGGAATAGACTAGACAAAAATTTAAAATAAAATCCTAGCTTATCCACGTGGAATAGACCGATATTAAGGTCTACCAAACAAGCCCTAAACAAGCCCTAAAGAGAAGCTCCAATCCAAAGTGACAGTCCAACCATTTTTACCAGAGGGTATAATGAGATACAGAACACTTCCATTCCACGGTTTTCCAACATATACGCTTCACAACATCAAATACATGCACGCAGATTGCACGCCCCAACTACAAAATGCACACTAGCCGCAAACATGAAAGCTACACTCTGGTAAGTCACTAAAAGCATTTTAGTTTCAACACGACTAATTACAGCATTGCATAGTTTCTTGTTTATAATATTGGGCCCAGGAGGCTCCTGTCTGAATGGTTGTCCCGGGAGCAATAAATATATCTTCATTCTTCGGAGCAGATGCATTATTTACATATATAAATATATGTATGTATATATCCAACCATGTTCTACCAAGATTGCTCGGCGTTGCCATCACCTGCATTGCTTCTTTTTTCAAGCATAAACAGACAGAGACAGGATATGGAAACCACAAATATGTCCACAACACGATACCTTTTTCTCTTGCTTTTGTCTGATGAGGCTGAAGCAGGATTGCTGTGCCAGTTCCGTTTACGTTGGTTGATGAACCAGTTATTGATTTGCTTTAGTTGCAACCCTGTTTCCTGCACCAGGCGAGCCTTGTCCTCCTCCTAAACAGGTTTCGACATATGATCATCAACAATAGAGATAGAGAGATGCCAGACAACTGATAATGGCATTTTGAGCTTCTACGTACAGTTGGGTATGGCCATTTAGAATGAGCCTGCCACCAAGCTTTCAAAGTAGATGCTGTGTCTCCTGGGAGTTTTCCAGCTCTTCGCTTCCGGAGAATCTCTTCCCTGATATCCACAAGCTTTTCTCTGTACCCCTGGAAGTTGGGAGTTTTGTCGTTTAGAGTTTAGACAACAACATGCTAATAACTGAAATTTTAGAAGGCTATATAGCTTTACCTGTTTAAGCTCGTGTTTCAGCTCTTGACGTACACGCTCAACTAATGACCTCTCACCCTCGGTCAGCATTAAGGGACCGAAGCCCATGCCATCTGACCCATCATTTCCGTCAAACATGTTGCTCTCACTGTCAACCTGATTATCTTCGTCATCAGACATAGTTGCTCCAGATCCTTCACCAGGAGATGCCCCTGCAGTAAGAACCACAACTCAGAATTGGCAAAACAACAATCAAACTTGATCAAATTATTTTTTTGTATTGCCTTTTCCATTAGGAGCCCTACAAAGAATTGAGGTGGCTCTAGGTCTATCACTATAATTTCCCCGAAACAGAAACTCATTGTTTTCTGCAATTACAACTCCAATGTTCACCCATAGTTGTATCTCAATTCTGGTTGAAGAATGTAAGCCCTATCTCATAGAGTGATACAAACTAGTTCAATGCCATCTGATGGGCCTATGATGGTTGAAAAGGTGGATTAAGTTTCTAGTTTCTTGTACCTACAAAAAGTTGTAAACTTTGAGGTCAAATTCGTAACAGAGAAGGAAAAAGGGAGGAAAGGGTAGCACGAGGGTGCACATCATTGCACGAGGGTGACCATTGGTATGAATTAAACCGAGATAGACAATAACGTGCATGCAGACTACATATTGTAATTTACTAATTTCTCTTCCTAAAAACTCAGATTCGCCTATCCTCATGTTGAATAATATCAACTAGAAAAGTTTTGTGCTACCTGTAAGGCTTTGTAAAGTTTGTTCAAGCTCCCAGCAAGCCATCACTGCTTCCATTGCATGAACTCGCACATGTTGCTGTAGTTGTTCCTTGAACGAACAAAGGAGCAATACATAATGGGTCTGCAAGCAAAAACAAGATTTTTTTATAATTTTAAAATTTTTCCTTAGGAAGATTGTCATTTCCAAGCAAAAGATGAACTACTGATAAACAAAAGGACCAAAAACGAACAAAGATGAGGCAAACGATCATAAATTTAGTGAACAGAAATTATATGCAAGGAATATGATTTTTGGATGATGGAGGAATAGCTTCCGGTTTCTGCACACAACCATCAAGGAAAAGAGATTTCAAGGAAGGATGAGCTTGTTCTGCAATCCTCTAGATTCTTAGTTGACTGAAGAGCCCTTCTTCAGCTCTGGCTAGATCGTATTTAGTTCTTCTCTCCCCCTCTCTCTTTTTTTCCTTTCTTCTCTTTGGTTTTCTGCTATCGCTCTTCTGTTTTGCTGGGGTTTTTGTCCCTTTTCAATAAAGCTTCCAGTAGGAGCCTCTCCTACTGCTTAATTTCAAAAAAAAAGGAATTAGAAATAAGTGATGAATTTAGCAGCTTCAATTCAAAGGACTACATATCTTCACTACTATGATTGGCACCATTCCTAGTACAAAATTAATCCAACATGTTCCAAAAGTCGAAATTCCAGTCCAATTACACCAGCCAATTTCATTTCCCCTGCACTCCCAATTTTCGACATCGCTCATGTAGAATATCAAGCATGCCAACTGCAGTATCCAATCGCACAAGCAACACACACGTGAGGGGAATTTGATCAGAAAAACCCACGCGCAGAGACACCACGCAACCTCACAGCTTGATTACAAGACTAAAACACCCAGAGAGAGAGAGAGAGAGAGAGAGAGAGAGAGAG